>CAJRBF020000017.1:0-126727 GCA_907165275.2 Zygaena filipendulae | reverse complement strand
ATAAAATACCTAGAGGAACATCCCCCGCGTCGATTGACTTCCTCCGCACTCGATTCCGTCCGCGGAGAAGCGAAAAAACGTCAAATTTTATTACGTCATCCGCAAATACCTACCCCCTCCGCGCACCCGAGGCTACCTAAGTAAACGCGTGTTTGAAGCGACAATCGATATTAATATCAATAAAATAACAAACTACGTCGCTTTTTTGGTGTTTTCGAACTGGTTTTCGCTGTTGTTTGTCTATCCGCAACCCCTAAACTCACCCCGCATATTTATTTATTAATATTTTGGAAATTTTTAATATTTCATCGACTTAGAAAATCCGCATAGTGATGGAATTATTAATTCCGTTTTTTAAGTTATTTGGTTGTTTTTTATAAGTGTTTCGTTGCTGGTCCGGCGTTTTTTCAACGCTCTTTTCGTTTTCGACACCTTTCCTGGCCGCATCGGCGCAGGAATTATCCAAATTTCTGGGATTTTTGCAAAAATTTATACTTTTCTTCAAAATTTTTACGCTTTCGGGAGGTTTGGCCGCAAAGTTTTTGCTATAAAAATACCTAGAGGAACATCCCCCCGCGTCGATTGACACTCTCCGCCCTCGATTCCGACCGCGGCGAAGCAAAAAAACGCCAAATTATATTACGTCATCCGCAAATACCTACCCCTTCCGCGCACCCGAGGCTACCTAAGTTAAACGCGTGTTTGAAGCGACAATCGATATTAATATCAATAAAATAACAAACTACGTCGCTTTTTGGTGTTTTCGGACCTGGTTTTCGCTGTTGTTTGTCTCTCCGCAACCCCTAAACTCACCCCCGCATATTTATTTATTAATATTTTGGTAATTTTTAATATTTTATCGACTTAGAAAATCCGCATAGTGATTGAATTATTAATTCCGTTTTTTAAGTTATTTGGTTGTTTTTTATAAGTGTTTCGTTGCTAGTCCGGCGTTGTTTGACGCTCTTTTCGTTTTCGACACCCTTCCTGGCCGCATCGGCGCAGGAATTACCAAATTTCTGGGATTTTTGCAAAAATTTATACTTTTCTTCAAAATTTTACGCTTTCGGGAGGTTTGGCCGCAAAGTTTTTCCTAATAAAATACCTAGAGGAACATCCCCCGCGTCGATTGACACCCTCCGCGCTCGATTCCGACCGCGGCGAAGCAAAAAAACGCCAAATTTTATTACGTCATCCGCAAATACCTACCCCTTCCGCGCACCCGAGGCTACCTAAGTAAACGCGTGTTTGAAGCGACAATCGATATTAATATCAATAAAATAACAAACTACGTCGCTTTTTTGGTGTTTTCGAACTGGTTTTCGCTGTTGTTTGTCTATCCGCAACCCCTAAACTCACCCCCGCATATTTATTTATTAATATTTTGGTAATTTTTTATATTTCATCGACTTAGAAAAATCCGCATAGTGCCTAATTCAATTATTAATTCCGTTTTTTAAGTTATTTGGTTGTTTTTTATAAGTGTTTCGTTGCTGGTCCGGCGTTGTTTGACGCTCTTTTTGTTTTCGACACCCTTCCTGGCCGCATCGGCGCAGGAATTATCCAAATTTCTGGGATTTTTGCAAAAATGTTTACTTTTCTTCAAAATTTCACGCTTTCTGGAGGTTTGGCCGCAAAAGTTTTTCCTATAAAATACCTAGAGGAACATCCCCCGCGTCGATTGACACCCTCCGCACTCGATTCCGACCGCGGCGAAGCGAAAAAAACGCCTAATGTTATTACGTCATCCGCAAATACCTACCCTCTTCGCGCACCCGAGGCTACCTAAGGTAAACGCGTGTTTGAAGCGACAATCGATATTATATCAATAAAATAACAAACTACGTCGCTTTTTTGGTGTTTTCGAACTGGTTTTCGCTGGTTGTTTGTCTATCCGCAACCCCTAAAACTCACCCCCCGCATATTTATTTATTAATATTTTGGTAATTTTTAAATATTTCATCGACTTGAAAAACCCGCATAGTAATTGAATTATTAATTCCGTTTTTTTAAGTTATTTGGTTGTTTTTTATAAGTGTTTCGTTGCTGGTCCGGCGTTGTTTAACGCTCTTTTCGTTTTCGACACCCTTCCTGGCCGCATCGGCGCAGGAATTATCCAAATTTCTGGGATTTTTGCAAAAATTTTTACTTTTCTTCAAAATTTTACGCTTTAGGGAGGTTTGGCCGCAAAGTTTTTCCTATAAAATACCTAGAGGAACATCCCCCCGCGTCGATTGACACTCTCCGCCCTCGATTCCGACCGCGGCGAAGCAAAAAAACGCCAAATTTTATTACGTCATCCGCAAATACCTACCCCTTCCGCGCACCCGAGGCTACCTAAGTTAAACGCGTGTTTGAAGCGACAATCGATATTAATATCAATAAAATAACAAACTACGTCGCTTTTTTGGTGTTTTCGGACTGGTTTTCGCTGTTGTTTGTCTATCCGCAACCTCTAAACTCACCCCCGCATATTTATTTATTAATATTTTGGTAATTTTTAATATTTCATCGACTTAGAAAATCCGCATAGTGATTGAATTATTAATTCCGTTTTTTAAGTTATTTGGTTGTTTTTTTATAAGTGTTTCGTTGCTGGTCGGCGTTGTTTTAACGCTCTTTTCGTTTTCGACACCCTTCCTGGCCGCATCGGCGCAGGAATTATCCAAATTTCTGGGATTTTTGCAAAAATTTATACTTTTCTTCAAAATTTTACGCTTTCGGGAGGTTTGGCCGCAAAGTTTTTCCTATAAAATACCTAGAGGAACATCCCCCGCGTCGATTGACACCCTCCGCGCTCGATTCCGACCGCGGCGAAGCAAAAAAACGCCAAATTTTATTACGTCATCCGCAAATACCTACCCCTTCCGCGCACCCGAGGCTACCTAAGTAAACGCGTGTTTGAAGCGACAATCGATATTAATATCAATAAAATAACAAACTACGTCGCTTTTTTGGTGTTTTCGAACTGGTTTTCGCTGTTGTTTGTCTATCCGCAACCCCTAAACTCACCCCCGCATATTTATTTATTAATATTTTGGTAATTTTTTATATTTCATCGACTTAGAAAAATCCGCATAGTGCCTAATTCAATTATTAATTCCGTTTTTTTAAGTTATTTGGTTGTTTTTTATAAGTGTTTCGTTGCTGGTCCGGCGTTGTTTGACGCTCTTTTTGTTTTCGACACCCTTCCTGGCCGCATCGGCGCAGGAATTATCCAAATTTCTGGGATTTTTGCAAAAATGTTTACTTTTCTTCAAAATTTCACGCTTTCTGGAGGTTTGGCCGCAAAGTTTTTCCTATAAAATACCTAGAGGAACATCCCCCGCGTCGATTGACACCCTCCGCACTCGATTCTGACCGCGGCGAAGCGAAAAAACGCCTAATGTTATTACGTCATCCGCAAATACCTACCCTCTTCGCGCACCCGAGGCTACCTAAGTAAACGCGTGTTTGAAGCGACAATCGATATTAATATCAATAAAATAACAAACTACGTCGCTTTTTTTGGTGTTTTCGAACTGGTTTTCGCTGTTGTTTGTCTATCCGCAACCCCTAAACTCACCCCCGCATATTTATTTATTAATATTTTGGTAATTTTTAATATTTCATCGACTTGGAAAAACCCGCATAGTAATTGAATTATTAATTCCGTTTTTTAAGTTATTTGGTTGTTTTTTATAAGTGTTTCGTTGCTGGTCCGGCGTTGTTTAACGCTCTTTTCGTTTTCGACACCCTTCCTGGCCGCATCGGCGCAGGAATTATCCAAATTTCTGGGATTTTTGCAAAAATTTTTACTTTTCTTCAAAATTTTACGCTTTAGGGAGGTTTGGCCGCAAAGTTTTTCCTATAAAATACCTAGAGGAACATCCCCCGCGTCGATTGACACTCTCCGCCCTCGATTCCGACCGCGGCGAAGCAAAAAAACGCCAAATTTTATTACGTCATCCGCAAATACCTACCCCTTCCGCGCACCCGAGGCTACCTAAGTTAAACGCGTGTTTGAAGCGACAATCGATATTAATATCAATAAAATAACAAACTACGTCGCTTTTTTTGGTGTTTTCGGACTGGTTTTCGCTGTTGTTTGTCTATCCGCAACCTCTAAACTCACCCCCGCATATTTATTTATTAATATTTTGGTAATTTTTAATATTTCATCGACTTAGAAAATCCGCATAGTGATTGAATTATTAATTCCGTTTTTTAAGTTATTTGGTTGTTTTTTATAAGTGTTTCGTTGCTGGTCCGGCGTTGTTTAACGCTCTTTTCGTTTTCGACACCCTTCCTGGCCGCATCGGCGCAGGAATTATCCAAATTTCTGGGATTTTTGCAAAAATTTATACTTTTCTTCAAAATTTTACGCTTTCGGGAGGTTTGGCCGCAAAGTTTTTCCTATAAAATACCTAGAGGAACATCCCCCGCGTCGATTGACACCCTCCGCGCTCGATTCCGACCGCGGCGAAGCAAAAAAACGCCAAATTTTATTACGTCATCCGCAAATACCTACCCCTTCCGCGCACCCGAGGCTACCTAAGTTAAACGCGTGTTTGAAGCGACAATCGATATTAATATCAATAAAATAACAAACTACGTCGCTTTTTTGGTGTTTTCGGACTGGTTTTCGCTGTTGTTTGTCTATCCGCAACCTCTAAACTCACCCCCGCATATTTATTTATTAATATTTTGGTAATTTTTAATATTTCATCGACTTAGAAAATCCGCATAGTGATTGAATTATTAATTCCGTTTTTTAAGTTATTTGGTTGTTTTTTATAAGTGTTTCGTTGCTGGTCCGGCGTTGTTTAACGCTCTTTTCGTTTTCGACACCCTTCCTGGCCGCATCGGCGTAGGAATTATCCAAATTTCTGGGATTTTTGCAAAAATGTTTACTTTTCTTCAAAATTTCACGCTTTCTGGAGGTTTGGCCGCAAAGTTTTTCCTATAAAATACCTAGAGGAACATCCCCCGCGTCGATTGACACCCTCCGCACTCGATTCCGACCGCGGCGAAGCGAAAAAACGCCTAATTTTATTACGTCATCCGCAAATACCTACCCCCTCCGCGCACCCGAGGCTACCTAAGTAAACGCGTGTTCGAAGCGACAATCGATATTAATATCAATAATATAACAAACTACGTCGCTTTTTTGGTGTTTTAGAACTGGTTTTCGCTGTTGTTTGTCTATCCGCAACCCCTAAACTCACCCCCGCATATTTATTTATTAATATTTTGGTAATTTTTAATATTTCATCGACTTAGAAAAATCCGCATAGTAATTGAATTATTAATTCCGTTGTTTAAGTTATTTGGTTGTTTTTTATAAGTGTTTCGTTGCTGGTCCGGCGTTGTTTGACGCTCTTTTCGTTTTCGACACCCTTCCTGGCCGCATCGGCGCAGGAATTATCGAAATTTCTGGGATTTTTGCAAAAATTTATACTTTTCTTCAAAATTTTACGCTTTCGGGAGGTTTGGCCGCAAAGTTTTTCCTATAAAATACCTAGAGGAACATCCCCCGCGTCGATTGACACCCTCCGCGCTCGATTCCGACCGCGGCGAAGCAAAAAAACGCCAAATTTTATTACGTCATCAGCAAATACATACCCCCCCCTCCGCCCACCCGAGGCTACCTAAGTAAACGCGTGTTTGAAGCGACAATCGATATTAATATCAATAAAATAACAAACTACGTCGCTTTTTTGGTGTTTTCGAACTGGTTTTCGCTGTTGTTTGTCTAACCGCAACCTCTAAACTCACCCCCGCATATTTATTTATTAATATTTTGGTAATTTTTAATATTTCATCGACTTAGAAAATCCGCATAGTGATTGAATTATTAATTCCGTTTTTTAAGTTATTTGGTTGTTTTTTATAAGTGTTTCGTTGCTGGTCCGGCGTTGTTTGACGCTCTTTTCGTTTTCGACACCCTTCCTGGCCGCATCGGCGCAGGAATTATCCAAATTTCTGGGATTTTTGCAAAAATTTATACTTTTCTTCAAAATTTTACGCTTTCGGGAGGTTTGGCCGCAAAGTTTTTCCTATAAAATACCTAGAGGAACATCCCCCGCGTCGATTGACACCCTCCGCGCTCGATTCCGACCGCGGCGAAGCAAAAAAACGCCAAATTTTATTACGTCATCCGCAAATACCTACCCCTTCCGCGCACCCGAGGCTACCTAAGTAAAAGCGTGTTTGAAGCGACAATCGATATTAATATCAATAAAATAACAAACTACGTCGCTTTTTTGGTGTTTTCGAACTGGTTTTCGCTGTTGTTTGTCTATCCGCAACCCCTAAACTCACCCCGCATATTTATTTATTAATATTTTGGTAATTTTTAATATTTCATCGACTTAGAAAAATCCGCATAGTAATTGAATTATTAATTCCGTTGTTTAAGTTATTTGGTTGTTTTTTATAAGTGTTTCGTTGCTGGTCCGGCGTTTTTCAACGCTCTTTTCGTTTTCGACACCTTTCCTGGCCGCATCGGCGCAGGAATTATCCAAATTTCTGGGATTTTTGCAAAAATTTATACTTTTCTTCAAAATTTTACGCTTTCGGGAGGTTTGGCCGCAAAGTTTTTCCTATAAAATACCTAGAGGAACATCCCCCGCGTCGATTGACACTCTCCGCCCTCGATTCCGACCGCGGCGAAGCAAAAAAACGCCAAATTTTATTACGTCATCCGCAAATACCTACCCCTTCCGCGCACCCGAGGCTACCTAAGTTAAACGCGTGTTTGAAGCGACAATCGATATTAATATCAATAAAATAACAAACTACGTCGCTTTTTTGGTGTTTTCGGACTGGTTTTCGCTGTTGTTTGTCTATCCGCAACCTCTAAACTCACCCCCGCATATTTATTTATTAATATTTTGGTAATTTTTAATATTTTATCGACTTAGAAAATCCGCATAGTGATTGAATTATTAATTCCGTTTTTTAAGTTATTTGGTTGTTTTTTATAAGTGTTTCGTTGCTAGTCCGGCGTTGTTTGACGCTCTTTTCGTTTTCGACACCCTTCCTGGCCGCATCGGCGCAGGAATTATCCAAATTTCTGGGATTTTTGCAAAAATTTATACTTTTCTTCAAAATTTTACGCTTTCGGGAGGTTTGGCCGCAAAGTTTTTCCTATAAAATACCTAGAGGAACATCCCCCGCGTCGATTGACACCCTCCGCGCTCGATTCCGACCGCGGCGAAGCAAAAAAACGCCAAATTTTATTACGTCATCCGCAAATACCTACCCCTTCCGCGCACCCGAGGCTACCTAAGTAAACGCGTGTTTGAAGCGACAATCGATATTAATATCAATAAAATAACAAACTACGTCGCTTTTTTTGTGTTTTCGAACTGGTTTTCGCTGTTGTTTGTCTATCCGCAACCCCTAAACTCACCCCCGCATATTTATTTATTAATATTTTGGTAATTTTTTATATTTCATCGACTTAGAAAAATCCGCATAGTGCCTAATTCAATTATTAATTCCGTTTTTTAAGTTATTTGGTTGTTTTTTATAAGTGTTTCGTTGCTGGTCCGGCGTTGTTTGACGCTCTTTTTGTTTTCGACACCCTTCCTGGCCGCATCGGCGCAGGAATTATCCAAATTTCTGGGATTTTTGCAAAAATGTTTACTTTTCTTCAAAATTTCACGCTTTCTGGAGGTTTGGCCGCAAAGTTTTTCCTATAAAATACCTAGAGGAACATCCCCCGCGTCGATTGACACCCTCCGCACTCGATTCCGACCGCGGCGAAGCGAAAAAGCGCCTAATGTTATTACGTCATCCGCAAATACCTACCCCCTTCGCGCACCCGAGGCTACCTAAGTAAACGCGTGTTTGAAGCGACAATCGATATTAATATCAATAAAATAACAAACTACGTCGCTTTTTTGGTGTTTTCGAACTGGTTTTCGCTGTTGTTTGTCTATCCGCAACCCCTAAACTCACCCCCGCATATTTATTTATTAATATTTTGGTAATTTTTAATATTTCATCGACTTGGAAAAACCCGCATAGTAATTGAATTATTAATTCCGTTTTTTAAGTTATTTGGTTGTTTTTTATAAGTGTTTCGTTGCTGGTCCGGCGTTGTTTAACGCTCTTTTCGTTTTCGACACCCTTCCTGGCCGCATCGGCGCAGGAATTATCCAAATTTCTGGGATTTTTGCAAAAATTTTTACTTTTCTTCAAAATTTTACGCTTTAGGGAGGTTTGGCCGCAAAGTTTTTCCTATAAAATACCTAGAGGAACATCCCCCGCGTCGATTGACACTCTCCGCCCTCGATTCCGACTGCGGCGAAGCAAAAAAACGCCAAATTTTATTACGTCATCCGCAAATACCTACCCCTTCCGCGCACCCGAGGCTACCTAAGTTAAACGCGTGTTTGAAGCGACAATCGATATTAATATCAATAAAATAACAAACTACGTCGCTTTTTTGGTGTTTTCGGACTGGTTTTCGCTGTTGTTTGTCTATCCGCAACCTCTAAACTCACCCCCGCATATTTATTTATTAATATTTTGGTAATTTTTAATATTTCATCGACTTAGAAAATCCGCATAGTGATTGAATTATTAATTCCGTTTTTTAAGTTATTTGGTTGTTTTTTATAAGTGTTTCGTTGCTGGTCCGGCGTTGTTTAACGCTCTTTTCGTTTTCGACACCCTTCCTGGCCGCATCGGCGCAGGAATTATCCAAATTTCTGGGATTTTTGCAAAAATGTTTACTTTTCTTCAAAATTTCACGCTTTCTGGAGGTTTGGCCGCAAAGTTTTTCCTATAAAATACCTAGAGGAACATCCCCCGCGTCGATTGACACCCTCCGCACTCGATTCCGACCGCGGCGAAGCGAAAAAACGCCTAATTTTATTACGTCATCCGCAAATACCTACCCCCTCCGCGCACCCGAGGCTACCTAAGTAAACGCGTGTTCGAAGCGACAATCGATATTAATATCAATAATATAACAAACTACGTCGCTTTTTTGGTGTTTTAGAACTGGTTTTCGCTGTTGTTTGTCTATCCGCAACCCCTAAACTTACCCCCGCATATTTATTTATTAATATTTTGGTAATTTTTAATATTTCATCGACTTAGAAAAATCCGCATAGTAATTGAATTATTAATTCCGTTGTTTAAGTTATTTGGTTGTTTTTTATAAGTGTTTCGTTGCTGGTCCGGCGTTGTTTGACGCTCTTTTCGTTTTCGACACCCTTCCTGGCCGCATCGGCGCAGGAATTATCCAAATTTCTGGGATTTTTGCAAAAATTTATACTTTTCTTCAAAATTTTACGCTTTCGGGAGGTTTGGCCGCAAAGTTTTTCCTATAAAATACCTAGAGGAACATCCCCCGCGTCGATTGACACCCTCCGCGCTCGATTCCGACCGCGGCGAAGCAAAAAAACGCCAAATTTTATTACGTCATCAGCAAATACATACCCCCCCTCCGCCCACCCGAGGCTACCTAAGTAAACGCGTGTTTGAAGCGACAATCGATATTAATATCAATAAAATAACAAACTACGTCGCTTTTTTGGTGTTTTCGAACTGGTTTTCGCTGTTGTTTGTCTATCCGCAACCTCTAAACTCACCCCCGCATATTTATTTATTAATATTTTGGTAATTTTTAATATTTCATCGACTTAGAAAATCCGCATAGTGATTGAATTATTAATTCCGTTTTTTAAGTTATTTGGTTGTTTTTTATAAGTGTTTCGTTGCTGGTCCGGCGTTGTTTAACGCTCTTTTCGTTTTCGACACCCTTCCTGGCCGCATCGGCGCAGGAATTATCCAAATTTCTGGGATTTTTGCAAAAATGTTTACTTTTCTTCAAAATTTCACGCTTTCTGGAGGTTTGGCCGCAAAGTTTTTCCTATAAAATACCTAGAGGAACATCCCCCGCGTCGATTGACACCCTCCGCACTCGATTCCGACCGCGGCGAAGCGAAAAAACGCCTAATTTTATTACGTCATCCGCAAATACCTACCCCTTCCGCGCACCCGATGCTACCTAAGTAAACGCGTGTTTGAAGCGACAATCGATATTAATATCAATAAAATAACAAACTACGTCGCTTTTTTGGTGTTTTCGGACTGGTTTTCGCTGTTGTTTGTCTATCCGCAACCCCTAAACTCACCCCCGCATATTTATTTAATAATATTTTGGAAATTTTTAATATTTCATCGACTTAGAAAATCCGCATAGTGATGGAATTATTAATTCCGTTTTTTAAGTTATTTGGTTGTTTTTTATAAGTGTTTCGTTGCTGGTCCGGCGTTGTTTGACGCTCTTTTCGTTTTCGACACCTTTCCTGGCCGCATCGGCGCAGGAATTATCCAAATTTCTGGGATTTTTGCAAAAATGTTAGTAGGTATATATTGTATGTTCTGGACCACTTCGTTCTTTCGCAATGGAGCGAGCACGAGCTCGCTCGCGAAATCACTCCGATGGTCCAGACCATACAATATATACCAATCAAAATGATTCACTTGTCGGATCGATCATGCAAAAACAATTATCGCTCGACTGATTTAAAAAATTTATCCGTCCGATGGATCATGCAAAAGATTCACCGGTCGATCGAACAACAAAAAACAATTAATAATAATTCGTTTGCATGTTTAGTTACCAAATTATGAATAAATAAAAACATACCTGAACTATCCGGCTGTACCGCGGATCCATCATGTGAACTATTAAGTATTTTCATCACACACAAGCACATACAAGTTATACGTAAAAACTTTGAATTTAATAATTAAATTATACTTATGTTAGAAACTATTATGTTCACTATATTATCAGGTGTCTCTCCACAGTTAATGTTGAAGCATATATTTAAACTCAGTACCAGATTGGCTCAACGATCTTCAAAATTTCTGATTTTCAGGCTAGATTGCTCAAGTCGTCGCCGAATCAAATTCGGCACCAGATTGGCTCGACGATCTACTGTAAATCAGAAACTAGGGCTAGATTGCTCAAGTCGTCACTGAGTTATAAATAAAGCACATATTTTGTGATCAGATTGATTCGAGGGCACCATAACTTTACGCAGTGAACACAAAGATTCTAAGCACTCGCAATGTCAGGTGTCTCTCCACAGTTAATGTTGAAGCATATATTTAAACTCAGTACCAGATTGGCTCAACGATCTTCAAAATTTCTGATTTTCAGGCTAGATTGCTCAAGTCGTCGCCGAATCAAATTCGGCACCAGATTGGCTCAACGATCTTCTGTAAATCAGAAACTAGGGCTAGATTGCTCAAGTCGTCACTGAGTTATAAATAAAGCACATATTTTGTCGAGGACACCATAACTTTACGCAGTGAACACAAAGATTCTAAGCACTCGCAATGTCTAAATGACAATTCGCAACAGCAGAGACTGTACTGTACTGTATGTTTCCCTTCGCTTCGCTTACTACTTATCTTTATTTTTTTACTTACCTTTGACATTCGGTACGGTTAGCAAATATGTAATAACCACACATGTTTCTGTTTAAATGGTTCATGTATGTCTTTATTACGTTGCATTAATAAACATACAGTTAATCTGAGAATTTGACGCAAAACATAAATTATTATGTAGAAAAACGAAATACAAAAACTCATGAAAATTGGTCTATTTGGAAATTATGACAGTGATAATGAGTTCTTAAAGCTGGAACTATTTCCCGCCGTTTACAAGAAATATTTGTTTATAATATATTTAAGAGGTATAAAATATAATTTTTATGACTTCAAGCACTTATCGTTTGTAGGTACTGTTTCTGCAATCAGTACGTATACTTATTGTTCTCATAACTCTAAAGTGCTGATCACCACGGTTCCACGGTCCGCGCATGTTTATTATTTATAAAATTCGATGAAATGTCATCGCGCGCCATCGCTTTCCCACCAAGTTGGATCTAAATATAACTAAAATACGATTTTCTGTCTGTAATATAGAGATAACTCTGTTCTAAAAAACTCGACTGAGTGTTATTTGCATTTGTAAAAACATTAATAACCATTTAAATGTTCGATATTTTTTTTTATCTCTATCCCTCCAAACAATCTTCAGAATCTTTGAAAGCTTTTTCATAAAATTTGATATACCTACTTATACTTCGGGTTCAAGAATGCCATACCTACTTATCATTCCGTAAAAAAAAAATTGTTTGAGAGAGTTTGGAATTCATGCGAGCGAAACCGAGGAAATAACTGGTAGATAATACATGAGAATAGTATCAGTGATACCGGTATGTGAATAGTGATTTAGGTATTTTGTACTAATATATTAAAATTGATTAATATTATTATGATTCTTATGCTATGTATTGTGATTCTTAATTTAAATAATTATACCAATGTTTATTAAAGTGATTTAAATTGCATTTCCATGGCCAATTCATATTTAATAACTGGCAACATTGTGAATTCATAGACTGTAGAGTAAATAAAATGTTATTTGAGATAGCGGGAAAAACGCGCGGGAGAACATGTTTACATAATGGCAGCAACAAAGGATCGAGTCAGTAGTGCTGGTGATTTCCTAGATGGAAGACATCATAACATCGAAAGTTAAGTATTGGTAGACAGTTTTGGCTCTATTTAATGCTTGTAATAATAATTGTGATTACTGTATTGTTCTCATAAGATATACTGTTCAAGCTTAACTTTAGCTTCAGAGATTTGATTACTTTATGCGTAACATGTTTTGAGATTCCTATTGCTTATCTATACTGGCTTTGATTTTTATATAATTTGATACAAATTATATCAAAGAGTTTTTATTATAATTGGTAATACAGACACAAAGGAATATAGTTTTGTTAAAATCAGGCTTTGTTTTATTTACTAGGTATCCTTACTAATGCTAATAATTTAACATTTCAGAAGTGGGATTATTAAGGATTCAAGCAGCCAAAGCTTTCTCGGAGTCCTGTTAAACGAAACGACGGTCATGGATCACTTCCAGATCCTGGGCGCCATGGCGGCCTAGAGATACGCCTTCTCCACGGGCCGTGAGAAATAAAGAATCTTCACAACTGGATGATACTGGTAGGATCGCTCCATATTATAGTAACGTCTTGGTTAAACCCGTATTTTTCCCGAATTCGATTTTGAGAAATCGGAATTGCCGGTATTACAATGGCTTAATAAAATCTTGATAAGATCGAACATCTAAGGGCAATACATGGTTGGAACGATGATGGAAAAGTTATTATGTGCAGTCACGTTTGACTGGATTGGCTAAGTTGTGGCACAAGACTTTGCGTTCTTATGAATTTACATGGCATAAATAGAAACAAAAGATTTTAGAGGCATTCCCTGACAATATCGATTACACGGGTTAATTTAGATACTCGAGATTGCTCGCTAAAACTTGTCTTATTGCTTCCATCAGATATTTTTGTAAAAGGTTTTGGAGGTAGTCCAATAAAAGTATGAAGGTCAGGTGTCGATAGAATTCGTAGTAAATGGGTTTGAAGTCCTGGAGATTTTTTTCTTATAGGAATATATCAATGCTTATAAGTCTAAAAATGTGTGATTATGCGCGGGTATTCAATTACAGCATTTCTTCTTTAGTGCGCTTAGTAGCGGAGTATACTCGTGGTTATTGTGGTAGCGGTAAGTCTTTCTTAATAATTTGTAGTGGAATTACACAATATTTAACTTGATGTTAATTAATGCAGTAGTAACTCTATTTAACCATTGAGCTTTTGAAGAAAATAGATAGGTAAAGGTACTTTCTGTGAAATTATTCTGTAATCCTCCTGTAATTTAAACAATTTAATTAAACGTAATATGCATTTGTATAACACATTAAAAGGTTGCGATTCAAGTGCGGTCTCTAAGTTAGTTTTCAAATTCGAATCTTGTTTAAAACAATAGTCACAGTTTTCTTTTTTGATTATATGCCAACATTCATTAATAATACTTAAATAAATACGTATAGAGAACAAAATCAGTTTTAGAGTATTATCATAATTTACCTTCAACGATAAGTAATATTTTACTGCTAGGTGCCTACTATCCCCCGCGATTCAACCCGCGAAATTCCTTTACATCCGGATAAAATGTACCTACCTTATTGCCTATTTCACTTTTATCCATACCTAACCTATTAAAATATCTGTTTCCCCGCTGATTTCCCAGCGTGAATTTTGATATTTCGGCAGGAATTCTTTGTTTGGAAATGGAAAGTACGTGTCACTCCTGTGCTGTGTCAGTATCTTTTATAAAGGAATTTTAAGAATCTGTTCAGTAGTACCAGAGACTACCCACTACATCCAAACTTACAAAGTTTGCAAACTTATATAACTTTACCTCCGTATATTACTGATAGGCGCCAATAAGGACATAAGATCCATTTTTGTTTGTTTCCTTGGTTGTTTGTAATGGATAGACGTCTTTCTTTTCTTCAACTAGAACTTGTCCATAAGGTGTCAAAGCATAGTCAGATTACATACAATTGTTCTAAATAGACTCTGAGACCGATACAATCTCGGCAGACGAGTCAGGTGGATAGCATAGAAGAATTTATAGTTAATTTTGGGTATGGTGCGCTTGCGATCTCCCGGTACGTTTCTGATAGTTTGGCGGTTGGGAAGCAGTCCCTTATTCATACTTTTTTTAAAAAATTAATGTACCTATGTGTTGTGTCAAATAAAGTTCTTTCAATGTCAATTTAATCTAGGTACTTGAGGGAAAAAGAATTTACTCTACCAATTGTGTAAGGAATAACTAGCTGGTTAACTAGTTAAAGCGATTTTGATTATTGGATTTAATTACTAATGGATTAGGTACAAAAATTAAATACTGGAATATATGGTCATGTACCTGATGTACCTATACTAAAGTAATGGTTAAAAGTGGTTGATAATCTAAGTGATGAATGGTATAAAAGTAATAAATGGAATAATTAAATGGATCTCTGGTATTAATGAATAAATTGGACTAAATGAATAAAATATTGGTAAAAATGGAATTACTTGAATAATTGGATAAATTGGATAAAAAAAAATATATGGTTGAAAATAAAATGGTTATAAATAATGGAATAATAATGAATGGTTATAAATTATGGTTGAAAATAAAATGGTTATAAATAATGGAATAATAATGAATGGTTATAAATTATGGTTGAAAATAATGGAGATAAAGAGTGTGAAATAAATTTATTTATTTATATATATATTTATTTATTGATCACTAGCTGTGCCCCGCGATTTTTCTCGCGTGGATTTCGGAGTTCCCGCAGGAACTAATTTTTGGAAATAAATGTAGCCAAGTTACTCCTTATAACATCAGCTAGGAAGATGTGAAGGGTGGATGTTTTATGGGTGTTGTCATAATAACTGTAATTATGTTGACGTCAAAGAGTCATATTATGGACCAAATTTGAATAAATGATTTGACTTTGACGATTTGCCAGTGAAAGTCCAGTTAAAATCGATCCAGCCGTTTTAGAGATTACCCGGAACAGACAGACATATAAGTAGGTGCCATATTATAATTATACTTATTTTCATATTATGCATTTATTAAAAAGCTGTTAATTTTGAGTTACAAACAGACACATAAATTTTATTTATAATTATGTATGTATAGATTATTGTATTTTTATATTTTAATTTTTTATATTATTATATTTTCCAGTCTGGGCGTGAATATATAATATACTATATCTATAGTGTAATATGGAGATATGTAATAATATGTAGTAAGTACCTATAGGTATACCAAGTTTGCTTGGTTGCCATGACACAAGCTTATAGCTTAGTGTGGGGTCAAGACGCTTATCTGTGTGTTGTGAAGTGGATTATTATTATTATGGGAATTTGGATTTTTGAATTCTTCTCAGCTAGACCGGTATTAATTGGCAACCACGGGCCAAAGCCAAGTGGAGGTTAGTTTAAGTGGAAGTATTAAGAGTTGTGTGGTCATCAGTTTGGAGGAGTTTGCGGACGATTCGACATGTATTTAGTATTACCGCCTTCTGCATAATAATGTAAGTGTACCTAGGTAATTGGAGGGTAGCGAAGGGTTGGTGCAGTTGACAAGGGATTTCAGATGGTGGTAGTACAACAGGGATGAAGGTAATATTCTGTAATTTCCACATTTTTTGCTATTTCGTTTTGAGGTCAGTATATTTTGTAAGCTTTCAGATATTGTGCTCTACAGCCTGTGGGTTGAATTCCCTAGAACACTGTCAGGTATGTATTTTTAATAAGAAATTGGTTCATTCGTCCTCAGTAATTTAGATTTGCTTGCAAGTTTCTGATGAATAATCTTAGCAACCTGGTCGTAGCGGTGTTTATAATCTTTTTGTACTATTGACTTGCAGACACTTATGAGATGCTGTATCGTTTCTGGGGCACCGTTACATTTTCTGCAGCTGTCATTTGATATATTATGGACTTTTAGTATATGCTTTTGGTAGTTTCGTGTTTCGATGACTTGGTCTTGAATGGCAAGCATAAATCCTTCTGTTTCGGGAAACAGTTCACCCCAAGTAAGCCAGGCATTGGATGCTTCTTTATCGACGTTAGACTTGCACAAATTTTGCCCTTTTGAGTCCACTCTTGTATTTTTAGTTGTCGATCTGTTATTGTTTAGATTGATTGAAGCCCAAGTACTTGTCTCTTTTTCATTAAGCGAAGGTATCTGTTGGTCAGTCTGCATCTGAAAGGTAATATGACCCGACGTTTTTCCTTTGAAAAAATTTCCGTAAGATCAGCCAAATAACATAGGTCTTTCGTGGTGGCGTACAATTTAATATCATCCATGTAGAGCAAATGGTTAAACTTTTCATCAGCTTGTTCATTACTTCCTGCAGCATAGTATTTTGAGAGATTCCCCATTTTCGTTGAATTTAAAATAGGATAGAATACTCTTTATTGTATACAAGAATAATTTTAGTGTGGTAACAAAATAAAAATTTATAAATAAAGGCATACAAAAGGCTATCTTATCGCTTTACTAGCGATCTTTTCCAGACAACCTTTGGGTGGACAGGACAAAAACAGTAAATTTATATGTTGATTTGGTATATTATATGTATAGGTGAAACGAATCATAAAATAATATAGAAGAAACACATAGAAAAGACATACACAAAAAATGGATATACATAGATACACGCATAGATATAAAATATACACATAGAAAATATATACGTACAATATTTATGGGTATAAATACTAATTTTATAAATGCGTTTAAACACAGATGCATACTATAAATAATAAGGTTACACGACAGCGAGTCACGATCCATGAGTGAGGTAGAAAGTCTTCACCAGGCTCTTAAAGGTGGGTAGTGATTTGACCTATTCGCACCTCTACAGGTAGCGGATTCCACAAGCGGACTGCTTGTACAGAGAAGGAATAATCATAAAAGTTGGTTCTAGGGGCAGGAATCATAAGAAGTAAGTTCTGGGATGATCGAACAGGCAGGTTATGGGAAGAAGATTGAAATACGAAGAGGTCTTTTAGGTAGTTGGGGGAAGGTGGATTGAACAGTATGCTATATAGAAGGAAGAGGACATGCGCATTCCGGCGAAGGCAAATCGGAAGCCACTTGAGCTTGGTACGAAATTCGGAGACATGGTCATATTTGCGTAGACCAAATATGAACCGGATGCATAGATTCTGGAGGCGCTCAAGTTTATTTAGCTGCTCCTCGCTAATGTCAGTAAAGCAGGTATCGGCATAGTCGATCATTGGTAAAAGGAGTGATTGTGCTAACGCAACTTTAGTAGCAGTTGGAACTTGGAAGAAAATTACGTAATCGTCTAAGCGAGTCCGCAGATAAAATATTTGATAAATGGTTCAATGCTAAACATTATTATTAATATTATTGGTTATTAAGGAATAAAATAAAATCTTATTATAGATAATGGATAGAAGTTAAGTGGAAGTTGGTGGAACTTAGTAACATGGATTGGATAAAAAAAGAATCATGGTTTGAATTTGTGTTACATTTAGATAAAGTGAAATTATTTTTACAAAACCTTTTTACTTTGCAGGGTCGCAAAGATGTCAGGATGGGCGAGTGTGAATAGTGATTTAGGTATTTTGTACTAATATATTAAAATTGATTAATATTATTATGATTCTTATGCTATGTATTGTGATTCTTAATTTAAATAATTATACCAATGTTTATTAAAGTGATTTAAATTGCATTTCCATGGCCAATTCATATTTAATAACTGGCAACATTGTGAATTCATAGACTGTAGAGTAAATAAAATGTTATTTGAGATAGCGGGAAAAACGCGCGGGAGAACATGTTTACATAATGGCAGCAACAAAGGATCGAGTCAGTAGTGCTGGTGATTTCCTAGATGGAAGACATCATAACATCGAAAGTTAAGTATTGGTAGACAGTTTTGGCTCTATTTAATGCTTGTAATAATAATTGTGATTACTGTATTGTTCTCATAAGATATACTGTTCAAGCTTAACTTTAGCTTCAGAGATTTGATTACTTTATGCGTAACATGTTTTGAGATTCCTATTGCTTATCTATACTGGCTTTGATTTTTATATAATTTGATACAAATTATATCAAAGAGTTTTTATTATAATTGGTAATACAGACACAAAGGAATATAGTTTTGTTAAAATCAGGCTTTGTTTTATTTACTAGGTATCCTTACTAATGCTAATAATTTAACAGTAAGTAAGTATTTGCTTAGCATGCAGTAACTTGTTACAATGGAAATAATTGAACCATTGCACTCAACACATAATAGATGCGGCATATTGATGGGAAACTTATGAATCTACTCCATTCTTTAATAAGTTTGAAATTTTATTTTAACAAGTACATTTACATTTTTGAAGTTTCAATTTTCGGTTATATTTCGAAAATATACTTGTATTCTGCAATTGCATAACGTAATTCAATGTACATCGGGAATAAATAATACACACAACGATAATATATATTTAGCGTGTTTAATCCAAACAAATTCAATGTCATAACAGGTATTTACCAAAAAATTACTTCAAATTATTGTTTTTTATTCAAGAGAAATACAACCTTACAACATTTACAATAGGACGTCTACACACTGGACAATTGTGAATGGAAAAACTACACGCGGCGCATGCAACCACATGTCCGCACGGCGTCAAACATACATTGCACTCGTCATTGAAACAAACTTTACAACACTGGTCTACCTGGCACATTTTCTCGTCAGTTTCGTGAGGAACTTGCGTGTTGGCGACAACGTTGTTGTGGTGGTGCTCTTTTTGCACATGTTCCCTAAGTGTCTTAACGTGGGGGTCTATATAATTGGTGTCTGCACCGGACGTGCCGCACTCGTCGCGATCAAATGATGTATCAGCAACGGAGCGAAATAGTGGACACCGCGGTGACCACCGCCTGTGTTCTTGGTCAGGTTCGTCGAGTTGCAACCAATTCATTATCTCGACGCTACAGTACGCACAACGCACTTCGTCACCGCGACCCATGAAATAGAAACCACTTTTTGCCAAACTTTCCGGTGACAAGTATGCCAGTGGCCAATTTACAAATGAGTTTAAACGTTCCTCCTCACTCGACATGGCGCTAGGAGTTTTAGCCATCTTATCGGTGTAGTACGCTGTATACAAATGAGTCACGCTCAAAGTTTGTCGGGGCAGTCGGTGCAATTTATGGTAGGTAAAATAATAGAAAGAGGCGTGGAGGGGATATCAGCGGAAATTATAAACACAAATGCTCTTGTGCATATTTTTATTTCAAGGAACAAATACTTAGTTACTGTTTTCGAGGTTTTAATTTTGGTTACCTATATTTCGAAAATCTACTTTTATTCTGCAATCGTATAACGCAAATCAATGTGTTCATGAAAAAGTAAGTGGGTACACGTTTTTACTCAGAACCGAATTCGTTACGTTACGCTCGATGCCATATCTAGTTCGTTCCATCATCTGTGGTAAAGACATTTTGCTTATTTTGTTTTTTTTGCTCTATAAAAACACAGGTGTCAATTAAATGGCATTATAATTAATTCATCTCTTGATTAAAGTGCATCGACGCTGGTAATAAAGCAGTAAGGATAAATCAAAATGTACGTAAGTACTTGCATTATTTACATTTTATTCTAATTTATTGAGAATAATTTGGAGGTTCTATATTATGTTTTTTAAAGTTATCGTGTATAGTTATTTTGTGAAGTTGTTGTAAAGTCATTGTGTTAACTAATTAGGTACACATAATTTAGGATACGCATCTGATTTAAATTGTTTGGCAAGATAAAATGTGTTTAAGAACATGTTATCTGTGTTGTGTACTATAAAAAATAAATAAATAAAAATTATAACAAATAATGTTTTAAATTTCAGGTCGGATATTGAGTATTCATCGGATGAGCTCCAGGGTGCAGTGGCTGCCGCGCCGGTAGAAAAGCCTAAAAAAAAGACACCGAAAAGAGCGCTAGAGGCTTCGGCATCGTCAGTTAGGTAAGAATAGTTTATGCACTGTTTAATAAGATTTTTTAGTTTAATATGATTTTGCACTGGGGGATTTATGCAATAATGAAAAAATCCAAATGTATTTTACAGATCCAAAAAGAAGCCTAACACCAATAGCCACAGCAGCGACAGCAGGAGTGCGTCGACCTCAACGAGGTAGGTAAATAGAAATTTTACATTGAATACCTATTAGTATTTTTAAATGTCTGTTTTGAACTTTATTTCTTGTGTGTTGTGCCGTGTTGTCCATCTGTTTTGCTATCGAACCACGACAATATTTGTAGTGGCTTGAGTTTTTTATACTATACATTTATATATATTTTTTACAGCAGTAGCCTTATTAACCGGTTACTGTGAACCAACTTACTTATTATAAGTTACAAACTAAATAATTGATTTTAAAATTTAACTTGTTCATTATTTATAATATTTTATATTTTAGACTTTTAGGTAGTTAATGGGTAATATCGCTTAATTTGTGTAACATTTTTTTATTTTTATTTTTTACAGCTCGGAATACGAACGAGGCCTCTTCGGTCTGGAGCCGGTGACAAAACAAACAAATAAGCTGTCTACCAACACCGGCCTCCAGACCTACCTCAGCACTCGAGTCCCCGGCGGGAAAGTTCGCCGGGATAAACATCTGGAAGGAGATTTTTATATAGAGGTACGAGTTTATAATACTGAAGAGGCTGCGACCGCACAGCCAGATCAACGGTGGCGGTCAGCGCAAGTGGCTTTGAAATTAAAATTAAATCGGGATACTTCGCAATGGGAAGCCTTGCAAAAGTTCATGCACAAAGCACACGAGCTGTTTACTGATAGCGAACCTGTATTTTTTAGTGACAAAGGTTTTAAGTAGATAATTTAAATTATTTTCACCTACACTGTATTTTACAAGCTTCTGCGGAGTACCTATCTCCATTTAGTTTTACTTTTTATTGTCATTCATAGTAATTTAACATAAATAATGCCGTATTGCGAAGATTGTAAAGTTTTTGTTAGTCGTGTTCGTTGGATAGGTCACTTGCGAAGTACTGATCATAAAAATAAAAATTATTCTACATTAAGTGAAGGTATCTTCAAAATTAATTCCGCTTTTCGCAACCGAATAGCCTCATACAAAGTTACCTCATCGGATTCTGAGGATCGGACTTCAATAGAAAGTTTTTTAGATCATATACAAACTAAAATCAAGTCGTTAATTGAAATGTCACTTAAGCAACATCACTGTGTCAAGGCCAATTTCGAATATTTTGGGGTTTTTCTCTTGTTAAAAAATGATTCCCAAGAGATAAAATCATTTGGCACGAAAAATTTTACTCTTTATCAAAATTGCAATCTTGATACTTTATTTTTCGAGGTAAAAACCAGTTTGATCAAAAAAGCAAGTGAATTTCAAGAGCGTGATAGTGGTTGGACATTTTTGCATAATTCCCATTTAGAAGTTAACATAAACAAATATCAGCCTTTGCGTGGTTCAAGTTTCATTGAGTTGCCGGCTTTAATCAAATCAAAAAAAGCCTGTTTAAATATAAAGAATAATGATAATTTTTGTTTTTTATGGTCAGTAACTGCTGCTTTGTATCCTGCTCAACGTCATTCTGATAGAGTTTCATCTTATCCTAAATTTAATGACGTGTTGAACGTGGATGGCTTATCGTTCCCAATGAGTTTCTCAGACATCGCTCGGTTTGAACAGAACAATCCGCATAAATGTATTTTTGTATACGGTTTAAATGATAAGAAGTTAGTGGTCGGTCCACTTTACAAATCAGACGCATTGAACAAAAAAGTTATTCACTTACTTTATCTTGAAGAAGGTGATATGTCGCATTACTGTTTGATAAAGGATCTGTCGCGTCTTGTTAGAAGTCAAATTACTAAGCATTGTAACAAATTGCACTTTTGCGATCATTGTTTACAATTTTTCAACTCGAACGATCAGTTATGTTCTCATATCTGCGGAGGTGTGGCTACCGAATTACCTCCAAAAGGTTCCTTTATAGAATTTAAAAATTATGACCGAAAGCAAAACGTTCCTTTTGTTGTTTATGCAGATTTTGAAGCTATGCTCGAAACTTACGATAGTTGCGAACCCGATCCGTTAAAATCTTCTACAGTGACTCAACAGCGACATGTACCTGTAGCTTTTGCCTATCACCTCGTTTGTACAGTAGATTCACGATACAACCACATAACCTCATATAGAGGACGTGATTGTGCAGATAAGTTTGTTAAATCTATTTGTGACGATGCAAAGAAAATCAGCGAAATATTAAATAAAAACGTGCCTATGGTTTTTACTGATACTGATGCTTATAATTATGAGAACGCAGAGACTTGTCACATTTGCGAGGGTCTAATAACAGTAGATAAAGTTCGTGATCATTGTCATTTGACAGGACAGTTCCGTGGCGCTGCTCATAGTTACTGTAATTTAAAATATCAAGTACCAAAGTTCTTGCCTGTTGTCTTTCATAACCTGTCGGGTTATGATTGTCATCTTTTTATCAAAGAATTAGGAAAAGCCCCCGGGTCTATTAAGGTAATACCGAAAACAAAAGAAAACTATATTTCTTTCACAAAGTTTATTCCGATTTCTGGACAAGATTATTTTCAAATAAGATTTGTGGATTCATTCAAGTTTTTGGGGACAAGCTTAGAAAAGTTAGCCGCAACCATGAAAAAGGATGAATTTAGATACTTAAAATTTTACTATCCTGATGAAAAACACTTTAATCTGCTCACTCGAAAAGGAGTGTATACATATGATTACATGTCTAGTTGGGAACGATATGCTGATACCTGTTTACCGTCTAAAGACCGTTTTTTTAACTCGCTTACGAATGAGTCAATTACCGATGAAGATTACGAACACGCTCGAGCGATGTGGCTTGAGTTTTCTATTAATAATATGGGTCAATTTACTGATTTGTATCTCGAGTCAGACGTCCTTTTGTTGACTGATATCTATGAAAATTTTAGATTAACATGTAAACAATATTATCAACTCGATCCCGCCTTTTATCTTACTGCACCAAGTCTTTCATTTGATGCAATGCTTTTAAAAACTCGCGTTCGGTTGGAACTTATAAGTGATTTAGAAATTTTTCGTTTGATACAACAAGGTATTAGAGGTGGCGTTTGCATGTGCTCCAAACGACACGCTAAAGCTAATCATAGATATCTGGAAACTTTTGACCCCTCTACGCCAAGCTCGTACATTATGTATTTAGATTGTAATAATTTGTACGGATATAGTATGTGTCAAACATTACCTCATTCAGACTTCAGATTTTTAAGCGATAGTGAAATTAAGAAGTTAGAGTTAAATATAATACACATTACGGATGACGCTGAAAATGGCTTTATTCTTGAGGTTGATTTATTTTATCCTCCAAATTTACACACCCAACACAATGATTTTCCATTTTGTCCTGAAAAAATTAAATCTCCCACAGGAAAAACAAAAAAATTAATACCCAACTTATATGACAAATATCACTACGTTATTCATTACGTTCACCTTAAAAAATGCTTAGAACATGGTTTGGTTTTAAGAAAAATCCATCGAGCTATAACTTTCAAACAAAGTAATTTTTTAAAACAATATATAGACCTTAATACTGAGCTGCGTCAAAGAGCTCAATCTGTTTTTGAACAAGATTTTTTTAAATTGTTAAATAATAGTATATTTGGAAAAACATTGGAAAACACAGAACAATGGGTAGATGTACGATTGGTAAATAAGTGGTCAGACATGAATAACCAAACAAAAAAATTTATTGGTGCCGAGAAGTTGATAGCGAACCCAAATTTTCACAGCGCATCAATATTTTCTGATGACCTAGTAGCAATACAAATGAAACGTTCAAGGGTTGTTCTAAACAAGCCGATCTACATTGGATTTGCTGTACTCGAACTTTCTAAAAGTCATATGTATGACTTCCATTACTCAGTAATAAAGCCATTTTACGAAAATCGTATTGAAGTATGTTATACTGATACTGATAGTTTTATTTACAATGTACAGACAGAAGATGTTTACAGAGATTTTAAAATGAATTTTCTAAAATATTTTGATACTAGCAGTTACGATTACAATAACAAGTTTGGTTTGCCAATTGTAAACAAAAAGATTCCTGGGTTGTTTAAGGACGAAATGGGTGGTAAGATAGTTAAGGAGTTTGTAGGGTTAAGGTCAAAGCTTTATTGTATTAAAACTTTAGACAGAACGATTAAAAAAGCAAAAGGAACAAAACGAAATGTAATTAAAAATTTGCATGCATCAGACTATAAACATGTCTTATACAATTGTGATGTCGTTCGAAAAAGAAACGTTTTGTTTAAAACAATCAAGCATGAAATATTTACTCAATCCGTAAATAAAATTGCTCTTTCAGCCAATGATGATAAGCGGTTGTTAGAATCAGATAAGGTGACAACCATCGCCTGGGGTAATCAGTCAATATTTGGTTGTACTGCTTAATTTTTTTCACTATTTCATAGAATGTAACTATTAATATAGAGTATTATAAAATATTAGGTAGAAATAAGATTGTTTAAATTATCCGTAGGATAATGATTATTATAATTATCTACGAAATTGTAAGCAATATTATGTAATAGATATGTATTAATATTAAGTAAATATGAATACAGTGTAAGTTAATTTTAGTGTTTTCTGAAATATAAATAAATTTTAAATTACATTAAAACCAAGAGTTTTATTTGACTTTTCACTTTGATACAAATACAATGTTGCTGTTTGAACATGTACCGACATGTTTCATTATAATCACAATAATAACATATAACATTACAACATAGAAATATGATCATCAGTCTCCGTGCTTGTACAAACAGTAACATGTTTAGACATGTTCCAACTTGGAAACTTCAACACATAGGCACTGTAGTTTTGTTTAGCTCCTCGAACAGTCATTACCGAGACGCGCTCTACCGAGGTACTGTCATCAGCTTCGTATCGATTTGGAATTGTAAGCATGCATTTTTAATTTGTTAAGTACCTACTATTATTCTGATAAGTGAACCGATTATAATTTTTTGATTGTTTCAGATCATGTCTACTCCTAGTGATATATATGAACAATGCGCACAAGATCCTCTAGAAGGGTTTAGTCAAGAATTTCCTGAAGTCAGCAAAAGGAAAAAGTCCAGAAAGCTGCAGCCAACGTTGCTTTCACAAACCACACAAGCCGCCTTTGAAGAGGTGTTTAACAAGAACGAAGATGGAGCATGCAGTTCATTGAGCAAGCAGAGTGTTAAAAAGAGGAGCTTTGGCACCACATTCGTAGCCAGCAGGGAGCCGTTAAGGAAAACAACAAAGCTAATTAAACTTAGCATTACTGACGTAAGCAATCCAGAAAATTCGTTGGTGTTAGTGAAGGCTCAATATCCTGTTAAGGATGGAAGTGCAACAGATCATATTTTGGATGATGCTGAGGCATTAATTAACAAAATTTCAAAAACAATATGCGGCTATAGTGCATGTTTATACATGTAAAATTTATAAGTAAGATGAAGAAAATAACGTAGAGGAAGACAAAGTATGTTGGCAATCCAAGTCGATGGCGCTAGTGACGGCTCAATATCCAGTTCAGGATGAAAGTGCTACAAATAATATTTTGGATGGTACTGAAGCATTAATTAACAAAATTTCAACGACAGTATAACGGCTATGTGTAAAATTTGTTATTTGTTTATGTAAGATGACTCTATTTATATTCATATATGTTTTTGTAATAAAACAATGGTCTAATAAAATCGGTGTTTTCATAATACTACACGAGGGTAAGGTTTAGTAAAAAACCAAGTTATTTTTAATTATTTTTAATGAAAAAATTAAGTGATAGATTTCAATTACTAAAATAGTTTTCTAAATAACATAATTTTAAACAAGTTACATTTTTTAACGCACAATATTTCTTATGATTAACACAGTTATGGTTGAATAAATCAGTACAGTACACTTTATGTAATGTAGAAAAGTTTGAAAATCTTATTTCTTCAAGTTTCTTGCTTAAATCTATAACTTCGCAATTAGAGCATAATTCTTTGATCCACTTGATTTTTTCGATTCCTTTTACTAGGACCTTTTTATGTTCTAAATAAGGGACGATGACTCGTTGAAACTCTATAATCTATATAGCCTTCATTCCAGTAAATACCTCTGTTTCGTTGCAACCACTGAACTTGTTTTTTTTCTTCGAATGTTAAAAAATTATAGGGGTATGGTGGTTTAACTAAAAATGTTTGTGTTTGGTATTTTGTTGCAATTGACACTTCTTTAACAATGAATTTATTATTCGCATCTTTAAAACCTTGAAGATCGGCTATTATAATGTCAGGATTCATGATAGCTTTTTCACCGTGCTGCTGAGTGGTTTATACTCGATAATGCAATCGTTGAGTATAAGACAGTAGGCTGAAGTTTGATCTGGTATCTCAGAATCTGCTTCGAGTTCAACGCGTACGTCGACAACAGGCCCTGACTTCAAATTGTCAATTTGTCTGGAGCAATCGATAACGAACAATGGCGTTAAATCTTTGAATTGCTTAGGGCTTAGCAAAGCTTCTGATCGCCTTCCATAATACGACTGTTGAAATCTTGCGTATTGCTCGTATATTAAAGCAAATCTGTCATTTGCAAAGTTTATATTTAAATTTTCATATGGAAAGTAAGTTGAGTTAAGGTACACCTTGACGTTACTTAGATTACAATGATCGAACTGCGCCATATCAGAACTTGCATTGTTCTTTCGGTTCGTTTGCAATCCAATGATTACATATCGTGGTTTTTCTATTTGAGATGCAGTTTTTATTGACCACGTATGTTTAGTGGTTTTTGGTAAAGCTGGATATTCATACAAATCCCAATTTCTAAATACAATCTGGAGTGGTCGGTCTTTTTCTAAATACTTGAGAAGATTAATCCTTTCTCTATCTGAAACTCGTACGTGTGGTACCCGCCAAATTATTTTATTTATAATTACGTCTTCAATAACCTCATCGTTGTTAAGTTTAACAGCGTTTAAATTTGTGTTGCTTCGTAACAATATCAATTCGTGCCGACAATTGATCACAACTTTTTGATAATCTTCAGCGAAGCCAAGTATATTTTTGAGGGGAATGGAAACTGCGAAACTGCCTCGGTGAGTATTTGTAATACCGCCTATATCCCAGCCCCAGGCTCTTGACATTTTAGATTCACTCTCATTCATTGAAACCAACGCTTTCATTGTAGTACTTATTCCGGCGTTTTTTATTTTATCTATTTCAACTCCGTTTAACTCATACCGAATATCTTGAAATAGGTAAAGAAGAGAATTATTTGTAAAATTTACAGTGTTTACTTGCTCTTTAGTATCTCGTTTTTTAACATCAACTTGTCCTTCCAAGTATAAAGTGCTCGCTGATGGCAATATGTACAAATCTTGTTGGTTGATCGGAATGCGTATTTCATCATTCCTGTTGAAACTTGTTACATATGGTTTATATGAATGGAATTCGACCCCTTCAACGGAATTGTCGTAAGATGGAACAGATAAAACGTCTAAGATATTCATTTTAATAATCCGATTAATTTAAGGAATGCTTTATTATCTTTATTTAACTTATTTTTTTTCCTACAAGATGTTTTGTTGAGGGTTACTCGCGCAGAACTGACGATTTTTGATTTTCGAATTAACTTATTTTTTTTCCTATAAGGAGATGTTTTGTTGAGGGTTACTCGCGCAGAACTGATGGTTTTTGATTTTCGAGGCACGTATTTATTGTAATCAATCATTATTTTTACTAATGTTTCTCAAATGCAAAAAAAGTTGAACTTCTTCACCACGTAAATTGACTAAGTTATTATTTATGTCCAAAAATCTAATATGGATGCAGTTGATATTACTTTGATTGATTCGGAAATATATCGCGTTTTTAGGTGCTTCGATGATTCTATATCCAGGCGGCACGTTAGGTGCAAATTCGTAAACAATATGGCTTGGTTCACCATTTATATATGATCCACTCACTATATCACATTCGACTCTCACCACGGTCGTAGGCAAAATGTTCACTGGCAGATGTGAAACATGCCATTTATTTGCTTTCAGAAACTTATTTCCATAGCCCAGCAAATTTCCTAGAGAATCTGTCTTGGTAAAGTCAATATCTTTGGTGCAGTGTATGGATATTTTTAATGTGTTGTTATTACAGTGAAGTTGAAATGTTGCGTCTTTTATTTCTGATTTTATATAGTCACTGATATCTTGCAATTCATAGGCTCCTTCCGGTAGAGTAATTACTTCATTAGTACCATAGTAAAATTTATTATTTCTATAGTCAATATTTGGAATTGAATTAAATGTAGATAAATATAACAGAGCACACTCATATTCTCCATTAAGTTGTAGGGTGGGAGAGTAATAAGTAGTTAAATTTGATGAGTTTCCCGTAATTGATAGTGTTAAAGACATTTTGCAAATGACATGACTAAAACAAAATTTAATGTTTTATACTTTTTTATTCCAAAATTTCCATAAATATTTTAAACATAAATGACCACAATTAACAGTGTTAAATTTTTGGTATCTTGTATAATTATAAAAAATGTTCATATTTTTTAAATACTTCACTAATTCAAATGGCGGTTTCAAATCACCATAACTATCAAAGTATTCACAATAATTATTTCGTTTTGCATATGCTACCCAATGTGTTCCCTCATTCTTCGAATCATCTAGGTTAACAATACCACATTCAATCTTCCTAGGACTTCTGGGTAATTCATCTTTCATGTAAACACCTCGGAAATGCGGAATATCTGCAGCGTACTTCAAAATGTCTACATTTGTCAAAGCACGATTAGGTAGCGTAGTTAGTTTTTTGAAGCTTTTATGTATAAACCTTTCCCACTTTTGTAAGGCTTTATGTATAAGCCTTTTCCCAGTGCTATAGCCTCCATGGTTTTATTATGACGCTCTGTCTCCTGCAAATTCTTTTGAGCAGATTTATAATCATTCACAGTTTTTGCAATTCCAGACGCTCCTCCCGCCAGAGCGCCTAGAGCTGATAAACCCGCAAATATTGGGATAAGTGGTAATATTCCTCCGGTTTTTGGTATTGGTATCACTCGAGGTAATTTGATTTGACGAGCTAGCGGAATCATTCTTTTAGCAGCTGCATAAGACAGGTTTATCAACGTTTTACGGTTTTTTGGTTTTAGCTTTTTAACATGTGAACGAATTTTCGTGACAAAATGTTTGAATGATTTAACTCCCCAACCCGATTTTACTTTAGCTTTCATCGCTTTACTAACCAGCCATGAGACCAATTTTTCACCTTTCCCTGCATCCTTTGCTTCTAACCTCTTTTTAGCCATGTCTAACAATTGTAAATCCGCTTTGTGACGATTAGGTAAATCTGTGTTATTGGCGTAGGCAATATCGTGGTGCATGCAGGCTTCGTCCAACTTGTTAACCCCGCGGTCACCTCTTTGTAAACGTTTCTGAAGTTTTGTTCCTGGTCCACAGTAATTATACCCAGGTATATGAATCTCAAAAGGTAAGTTATTTATTAAATTGTTAACGAGTCCACCACCTTGCATGACTCGTAGTAAAATGACTAAAGTAACGATACTGTTTATAGTTTTATATCTTCTTAACTTAACAATGCGGATTTATCAATCCAGCTGTTTTCATCAGGAGGTAACCCTAACCATTTAACGAATATCTTATTCCCTTTCTTTTTCAACACTTTTTCTATTAAATACACATTAGGATAATTAGTCTTCTGCAGTTCTTGTTCATAAAAACTTCCTAAAATAGGCTGCTTACGTTGATCTTCAATGTGGTACGTTTGTGGAATGGTATTATTTACTTTCTTTACAGTAAATAATTCTGTAGACCAATTAGGAGTATATCCCTTTTCAAAACAATTTTTGTATTTACTAATACGAACGCAATCCCCAGCCTTAAATTTTGATTTTTGTGGCACAGATGGAAAAGAGTGTAATTTATTAATATTTCTTTTTACGTCTGGTTCTATAGTTTTATTAATTTCTGCAGGCTTAAAACCAGTGGTGCGATGTTTTGTGGTATTATAAGACTGCATAATATTATTCAAAGTTTTGTCAGACCATTTATAACTCCCAATCAGACTAAAGTGTTTGAACAGTCTTTGCTTTATAGTTTTGATAAGACGTTCAACAATTGAAGCTTTTTTTATAGAAAACGTCGAATAATGGGTAATTTTATTCGTCTTCATAAGCTTTTGAAACGAATCGTTGTAGAACTCGTTCCCCATATCGGTTTGCAAATTGTACGGCCTTCTTTGGCTTCGGATTCAAATATGTTTAAAAGCTTGAGTTACATCAAGTTTTTTCTTTGATTTCAACGGTTCAGCCCAGGCATACTTTGTAAAGCAATCTATTACTATAAGGATATATTTATTGTTGTTGTTATATTTTCGAAGAGATTGCATATCTATCAAATCTGCTTGCCACAAATCATCGATTCCCTTGAGAAAAACAGGACGTCTTGTAAAGTTTTTTCGAGCGGCTTTGTGGATTTCATTGACTACTTCCTGTTTTGTCATTTTGTAATGCACTTTTAATCTCGTTGTCCACCCCGTTCTGGTTCAGTTTCTCTTCCAACTGATTTACTAACTCTAAAGATGTTGCTTTTAAAGTAGACTCATCGATTTGAGAACGTAAGCTGTCAATAAGGCCATTGAATTCTTTAAACATCTTGGTGTTTAGTTGGTCTACATACTCCTTGTTAACAGCATCGTCTGCTTCTACTGGATGTTTGATGCCTCTCAGTCTAGCTGTTTGTAAATCATAATCTCCATTATGAGATCTCAACAAAGCATTGTATGCTTTTAAAGTAGATGTAACGGTATTTGTAATGTCAATTATAATTTGTGAACGCATATTTTCAACAAGGTTATTGAATTCTTTTATAATCATATCATGTAATTGATCGACATACTCTTTATTAACCGCATCGTATGCTTCTATAGGAAATTTGATGCCTCTTAGTCTAGCTGTTTTTAGATCATAATCACCATTTTCAGATTTCATTAACACCTTGTCATTAAATGTAAACTCTGAAAAACGTATTCTTTTATGAATATGATGACCAAATTTGTCTATACTCATATTTTAAGGTAGGACCTGCTACTTAGGGAGGCTAAATATAAAATGAAACTAATCGTTAGTAATGCACATATTTATTTTATTTACGCATTAATGAGTCCACTTTCACGCAATTCTTCTATGATAGAAATGATTTCATTGTCAAGTCCGATGTTACCAGCTTCTCGTGATGCTATCAATAGTTTTAATCGTTCCACCAATTCATTAGGATCGTCCCAGTATACTAAGTCGACATCTTTTCGTATTTTTTTCATTGACGGTAAACCTTCGCCTTTCGTTTGTTTTATATTAAACAGAGGTCTAATGATTTGTACGTATTTTTGTCCTTTATTACTTTTGATGGGTTTTTTTGAATCGTAATCTCGACGGTGAGCGTTTGTGTTCATTAACATAGTTTTGTAATTTTTCATGTCGCTATCCATAATTAATTTTAAATCGATATCTTTTTTAAGCAACAATTGTTTTAAGCCAGGAGTGGTAGCGTACTTATGTCCAGCTACAGATATAAATCGATCACCGATCGTTATAGGAGATGAACCTAACATAAGTTTTCCTTTTTCTGATCTAACACCAAATACAACATCATCTAACGCCTCTGAAGACACAGACCATGACGAGGTATTTTTATCATCGAGAGTTGTATCAATAACGGATGAAACTGAGGGGTCTGTGTCTAAATCAGATTCTGAATTATCTGTATAATAATTATCACTGCTCTCATCATTGGTGCCTTTAACAGTACCGGTGTTATGATTGGTGTTGCCTTCAGATTTTTCAATCAGCTTTTGTTTTGTTGCTTTTTCATTAGCTTTCGTAAATTGAGCAAGAGGTTCTGTGACCGGCTTGAACACGGTTTCCAATGCACGTTTATTTTCAATTTCGACATTTCTCATTTTTCGCACCTTTTTCTTAACTGCTTCTGCAGCATCAACAATTCGTCTTTTTAATGATTTTTCCATTATAACCGGACGAGTCGTTAATGATTTAGCATCCGATAACGAATGAAGTTTAAAACATGCGTTCCTCTATTTAAAGGTATTATTTATGTTCTTTGTTAGTCGAACACCACAAAAGTGTCTAATTTGTTTCTATAGCAACCATTATTTTTAGTACAATCCTTGTTTATAACCAAATAATTGTAAGGATTGATCCAAATCTTTGAACACATTTCGCGAAATTGACCCCACGTCATATCTGTATTAACGTGCTCATCATAAACATGTTTCATATTGGTTTCATCTTGTTTAAAAAGTATAATTAAATTCGCGTTATCTCTCACTAACTGTTTAGGGATTTTACTATATGTTTGGTTGAGATAAAAACAATCAATATATTTGTGTCTGCCCATTGCAAAGTAATCTCGTATGTTATTTTGATTTTCACATGCAACGTCGTCAAATACAATCACGGAGTAGGGTTTAGCATCTTGTAGACTTAAAACTTCATCTTTATCACGATACTTTTCAAATAAAACATTTGGAACTCGTTCCAAAACCTTTTCTAAAAACACATATTTTGGTTGTTGTAATGTTTTAGAATAAACATACACATTTCGATAATGTAACCCGTTTTCGTGCAAAAGTAGTCCAATCATTAAATTTGTTTTCCCACAGCTCGACGGTCCACAAATGATGCATCGTACAGTGCTAGGTAGAAGACTTCCATGACGTGACATGGTATTTTTTACTTCGACAAAAACATTATCAATATTTAACGATTGTGACTGTTTAACAAACTTCATGATGCACGTGTCAAGTCAATAGTGTGCTATTTCGTTAGTTACATTTATTTTTAAGTCAAAACATGAGAACTACCAGACGTCTAATCGTTTCATGGTATGGATTTCGCTGTATTATCATTCCACAGATAAATCTTTTGTAATTGATCTGACAAATGATCGATCTGACAAATGATCGATCTGACAAATGAAGATCTTTTTGATTGTGTGGTCCAGGGCCTGGACCACTGGAATGATTTTGGGAGCGATAATTGTTTTTGCATGATCGATCCGACAAGTGAATCATTTTGATTGGTATATATTGTATGGTCTGGACCATCGGAGTGATTTCGCGAGCGAGCTCGTGCTCGCTCCATTGCGAAAGAACGAAGTGGTCCAGAACATACAATATATACCTACTGTTATACCTAGAAAGACAGTTTCATCGACCAGTTCCAAATCGTCATTGTTAATTTTTACATTGGTTTTAACCTGTTTGACATTTTTTGTTACGAATCTAATACATTTAGTTTTACTGCGGTTTAGTAATAAATTATTAGCATTAAACCAGTGTACTATTTTAGAGAGAGCATTGTTCACATCGTCTACAGCCGATTGCTGTCTATTAACCTTAAATACTAAAGATGTATCATCTGCAAACAATACTATCTCATGGTTCTCCTTCACCAGATAGGGTAAGTCGTTTATATAGACAAGGAACAGGAATGGTCCTAATATAGATCCTTGCGGCACACCCATCATAACGGCAGATCCATTTGATCGCTTGCCGTTTGGTTGCGCCGCATACGCACACACGCCTACACTCGACCTACCTTTATACCTAATCTATGGAATCTGTATCCCTTATAACTGATTCCATCCCCATCACGCACCCAGTTCCAACTGTTCCCTCGACCCGAGAGTACATCCGCCGCCACGGCGAGCTACACCGCTCCGCGCCCGCGCATAAACAAAAAAACCGCACCGCACCGCACCGCAAAACTAGGCCTAGTGTAATAAGTGTACTGACTGATGGTGTAATTAAAATTAAGTGTGATAGAAACGTCGCGAAGAAGAACCGAAGGAGAATCAGCACCTGCTCTCAAAGGTATTTATCCTTATTTCTCATCCTCACCCCTCGTTGCCCGGATTTCTCTTTCCGGGCTACTCCATACTTTTGGTCCAATCGAGCCGTATCTATCCCTTTTTCGGTCCAATCGCGACAAAATCCATCATATTTCCCTTTTAATTATCCGCAAGATTCTATTACACACCGCAACCTCATCATATTTCATTATCTAAACACCATTTACACATAACAAGTACACACAACCTAGGCTGACCATACCGCATACCGCATCCGCTAAATAATATTTTAAATTAAATTAAATATTAATATTTTTCCGCACCCGCTTTAACAATTTAAATTGAATATTAATATTTTTCCGCACCCGCTTTAATATTTTAATTTAAATATTATTTTTTCCGCGCCGCATCCGCATAAAAACAATGACGACTTTAACTATTTTAGAGGCGAAACGTCAAAGTCTATTCTCAATTTTGCAAAATGCATACGACTTGAGTAAGTCGATCTCAACTGCCGATGAACAGCAGCAGTTCCTCGTCCGCACAAAAACCCTCGCGAAGATTAGACAAGAATACACGCAAGTTGTTCATGACATTAATTTTACTAATATTTCCCTCAACGCTAATTATAATCCCTCATTTAAAGCTATAGAAGCGTTTGATGAATTATATTGTCACATAAAAAGTGTCGAAGAATCCCTCGCTCAATCTCACAAAGAGACTAATTCCATACCTATCTCTAAGCCCAAGCACAAACTGCCTGTCTTAGATTTAGTTTCATTCAACGGAGACCCGACCAATTGGCCGCTATTTTATCAAAACTTTAAAGAAATGATTCATGATAATGAACATCTCACTGACGCAGAACGCATTCAATATTTAGTATCGAAATTGTCGGGATCTGCGTTATCCGTCACCGCGGGAGTAGTACCCATCGCTTCCAATTACAACATAATTTGGAGCCTACTCGTTGAAAGGTACCAAGACGTACGAACGCTCGCTACGCAATACTTACAAAAAATATTTAAATGCAAACCTATTACTCACGCATCTCATCAAAATCTAGATTCATTCGTTGAACATTATTGCGCCTCAGTATCCGCTTTAAAACTTCTAAAAATCGACAACCTAGCCGATTTCATTGTACTACACATAGGTCTCAGTAAACTAGACAAGGAAACTATTAATTTGTTCGAACAATATACACGCAACTCGCTAGGTTCTGATATACCTACTTTCGAATTCTTTCAAAAGTTCATTCGAGAACAATCTAAAATACTCTCTCGCTCTTACTTGCAAACTAAACCTCAAACTCACGCTAGTGATATCTTCCCCTCTCGCTCGTTGCAAGTACGACCCTCTATTAAGAACAAATCCTTCCAATCGCTCGTAATCAACGAAACAAAAAGCAATTGCAGTGTTTGTAACAAAATTAGGCATCCACTTTACTTTTGTCAAAAATTTATTGACTTAGACCCGCCATCGCGACATGAAATTGTTAATAAATTCTCATTTTGTAAAAACTGTTTAGGTTTCCACGACACTAAAATATGTCGTTCGACACGAACTTGTGTTAAGTGCAATAAAAAGCACCATTCCCTTTTGCACTTAAATGATTTTGAAATACGACGACCGCATATCGTTAATCTTCAAACTAATCGCCAGTCGCCACTTGAACGCCGCCCCAGCGACGAAACGCATCCTCGCGCGCATGTGATTGCGCCCGCGCAACCGCTAATCGAAACGAGTGTGAACGAGCTAGCAACAGCATCGCCCACAACTCACTCAACACACCCGCTTAATTATCGAAAAGGTCCAAGTGGCACCCCTCATCAGTCAACACCTTCTCGGAATAGTGAACCTGTAAACATTGAGAACAATAATCAGTGTGAAAGAAATAACTGTTTGTTCACTTCGGAGATGTCAAGTAGAAGTAATAATAAACTGTGTGATATATTACCCACCGCCCGCGTTATCGTATTAAATACCGCGAACGTTCAAAGAACAATACGCTTATTGTTGGATACTGGTTCAACCGCCAATTTTATCACAAAACATTGTTGTGATCGTCTCAATCTGATGATTACTTACGAACCTTCGTTGGTTCAAGGAATCGGTGAGACAGCTCAACCAATTCTAGGTCACACTACCCTCTCTTTTCAATCGAAATTCGATACGCGTTATAGATACACAATTAAAGCCTCGGTTGTTGAACGAATAACAAGTAATATACCTACCTCGAGACTGAGTATGCAAACTTTAGAATTCTTTAGAGACGTTGCTCTAGCTGACAACGAATTTTATTTACCCTCGGAAGTTGATTGCCTCATAGGTTCAGGTCTTTTCCCACATTTGTTGTTATCACAAAAGGTTATTCACCCCCGCTCCTCTGCAGTCGCAATTCAATCCACTCTCGGATATTTAGTTATGGGATCAGCTGTTGAATGTGATACCTACTCATCGCAAAATACTAAACGTGCGCTGCACGCCTTTATTGCTAACAACACTACTGATTTTAATTTAAATAATTCATTGCAAAAATTTTGGGAATTAGAATCTGTTCAAAGCCGCAAACTATACAGTCCACAAGACCTCGAATGTGAACAAATGTTTAATAAACATGTTTCACGCGACCCCGACGGCCGATATGCCGTTTCACTCCCATTCCGCGAAGATCCTAGCATACTCGGTAACTCATACCAGACAGCCAAACGGAGGCTGTTGTCCCTCGAACGGAAGTTAGACTCGGATTATAATTTACGCGCTAGCTACAATGCTACTATTAACGATTACCTCGATAAGGATTTTTTAAATAAAGTCTCAGAACCCGCAACCTCGCCTCTCGCTTATTATATTCCGCACCGCGCAGTATACCGCCCCGATAAAGACACCTCGAAAGTACGCATCGTACTAGATGCTAGTAGTAAAACCTCGTCAGGGAAAAGTCTTAATGATATCTTGCATTGTGGACCCAATCTACAATCCAACATTTTTGACTTACTTATAAATTTAAGAATTTTCGCCGTTGTCATATCAGCTGATTTAGAAAAAATGTTTTTTCAGTTAAAAGTAAAAACTGAACACCGCTGTTTCCAAAGAATATTATTTAGATTTCACGCCTCAGATCCCATTGAAACTTATGAGTTTCAACGCGTCTCATTCGGCTTAGCATGCTCACCGTACCTTGCCATGCGAGTCGTCCGCCAGCTGATCACCGACGAAGGTGATAAATATCCTGAGGCCGCTAGTGTTGCCTCAAAGTTCTCTTATACAGACGATTTTATGTACTCTGTACAGTCAGACGAAAAAGCGCTCGAACTTTATCATCAACTCGTAAATTTATTTTCAAAAGGTTGTTTTAATTTAACCAAATGGATTTCAAACTCGCCTACATTTTTACAACAAATTCCAGAGCAACGCCGCGTTATTAAAGATATTAAATTTAATTCAGATTCGGAAACGAAGCTAGTAGGTTTGAGATGGAACCCCGCCCACGACTATTTTACATTCCGCGTAGAAACCATTTCAAACACAAAAAAATGTACTAAACGAAGTATACTCGCAAAAACCGCATCGCTTTATGACCCTCTCGGTCTCTTATCTCCTTTAACCGCCGGGATGAAGCTTCTTATTCAGGAGTGTTGGGATCGCGAACTCGCCTGGGATGACGACGCTCCTCCAGATATCGCGAACACCTGGAATCAGATAGAAACGGAATTAGAAAACCTCGCTAATATTAAAATACCGCGTCACGTAGGGATAGTCGAAAATTCATACGTTACCTTACTCGGTTTCGCTGACGCCAGCGAACGTTGCTACGGCGCAGTGATATACTTACGCATAGGCCCGCTAGATGCTCACGCCTCGAACGTCTCGCTGCTGTGCGCGAAATCGCGCGTCGCCCCGCTTAAAAAATTAACTCTCGCCCGCCTCGAACTTTGCGCCGCTCACCTCTTGACTTTACTGATTCAATCAGTTCAGTCTGTCATTGAAATAAGTCTCCCCATTAATAAAACAATGGCTTTCTCGGACTCGACAATCACACTAGCGTGGATACGCTCCTCTCCCCAACGATGGCATGTAGAATACCTCTCGAGCCTTCAAAGTCGCGACAAGTGGAACACACCCTCTAATCCAATAAAGTTGAACCAGGTTGTAGTTATCCGCGAAGACAATGTCCCACCGCTCGCTTGGCCTCTTGCCGTAAGAGAAGAACTCTATCCGGGTAATGACGGCATAGTCCGCGTTGTGAAGTTAAGGACTAGGACAGGTAGTTACGTGCGACCTGTTACCCGCGTATGTCCTCTTCCCACTCAATAGTATATAGCTTATTTATATCATTATTACTATTACATTATATATTTTATTTTAGTTTTAGTTTTAAATAATATACGCACCTTTTTTATAACCGCACCCCTCTTATAAAGCCGCACCTCTTTAGTTTTTATAATATAATTCACCGCTATTCTATTATCGTAATGGACCTCACTTCACTTCTCACAGAGAGTGAAATATCTCACCTCACCTCTTCTCTTATGATAACTTACTCGCTTCACCTTTAAGACTCAACAGTCAAAGGGTTGTATTATACTTACCGCGTAACTTTAATTCATGTTGGAGTAAGAACTCCAAGGCCGGGGAGTATGGTTGCGCCGCATACGCACACACGCCTACACTCGACCTACCTTTATACCTAATCTATGGAATCTGTATCCCTTATAACTGATTCCATCCCCATCACGCACCCAGTTCCAACTGTTCCCTCGACCCGAGAGTACATCCGCCGCCACGGCGAGCTACACCGCTCCGCGCCCGCGCATAAACAAAAAAACCGCACCGCACCGCACCGCAAAACTAGGCCTAGTGTAATAAGTGTACTGACTGATGGTGTAATTAAAATTAAGTGTGATAGAAACGTCGCGAAGAAGAACCGAAGGAGAATCAGCACCTGCTCTCAAAGGTATTTATCCTTATTTCTCATCCTCACCCCTCGTTGCCCGGATTTCTCTTTCCGGGCTACTCCACCGTTGACCTCAACCCTTTGGATCCTATCACTTAAATAGGAAGTAAGAAGATCCAAAGCCATGCCCCTTATTCCGTAGTAGTGTAGCTTCCTGACCAAAGTTGTATGCAAAACACAATCAAATGCCTTGGACAAATCACAAAACACTCCATAAGCGTCGCGTGACTCCTCCCAGGCTTCAAAAATATTTTGAAATGAAAATGAAATGAAATGAAATAAACTTTATTTGTTTGTTTTCAATTAATTTGATTCCTGCATCAGTTGTAGAGCGACCACGAGTAAAACCGAACTGTTTATGATGCAGCAAGTCGTTTCTATAAAAATATATGATAAGTTGGTCTAGCATAAGCTTTTCAAATATTTTACTAAATGTTGGTAGTACCGAAATTGGTCTAAAGTTATTAGGGTCCGATGTACTACCTGTTTTAAACAAAGGTGTTATTTTACTATACTTCATTAGGTCAGGAAACACACCACAGTCTATACATCTATTAAATATAATAACTAAATCTGGTGCAATAATTTCAATCAATGAATTTATAATCGTAACAGAAATCCCCCACAAATCGGCGGTTTTCTTAAGATTTATTGTCTTAAAAACCTTAAAAATATCAAATACACTTACATAGCTAAAATTAAATTCACTAGCACATTCTGGAACATTCGCCTTAAGAAGAGACTCCGAAATCGTGGTGGAAGAGCTTAAAGTGCTGGTTAAAGAAACTGGTATATTAGCGAAGAAGCTTTCAAACTCATTCGCGACTTCCAAATCTGACTTAATAACCTTTCCATTAACACATAACTTGAAAGTAGTATCATTAAATTTAGCTTTACCAGTTTCTTCATTAATTACTTTCCATATAGCCTTAATTTTATTATTACTATTTTTGATCTTAGAACTGATAAAATGCGATTTAGCCAACAAGCAAACGTTTTTGAAAATCTTTGAGTATGATTTTAAATACTCTTTAAACTCTTCACTATTGTTGAACTGTCTTTCGTAGTACAACTTGTATAACACTTGCCTACTTTTATGTATTCCTACCGTTGCCCAATCGCTAAACACTGGACTTTCAGTAACTGTAATCACTCTGGAACTAAATAATGTGTTAAACTGATTGGTGAATGAATGAAAGAATGAATTGTATAAAGAATTTGGATCTAAATTGGATTGTAAAAAAGGCAAGTTACTAATCAAATCAACTCTCATACGCTCCAAGCGATCAGCTGTTACCGGCACATAACTAATTTTTTTTTTAGCCAAAGGTTTTTTAATTATTTCAAAATTTATAAATTGACCAGAGTGATCAGAGTCTAATTTATTAATAATATTCTTGTACTTGGGAATTACATCACTATAAATATTATCTAAACATGTAGATGTGGTAGTGCATATCCTAGTAGGCTCCATAAATAAGTGCAAAAGATTATATGATTTGAATAAATTTAGGATATTAAATGATGTGGAGGTTTTTTCAAGAATATTAACATTAAAATCTCCACAAACAAACAGATTCTTACCACAGTTACTTAATTTGGATAAAGCAACATCCATAACTTCTGAAAAATAATTGTAGTCACCAGAAGGAGGTCTATATACACAAACAATAATAAATCGCTCCAATTCTACACAAGCAAGCTCTATTACACATTCCACAGAGAGAGACACAATATCTTTTCGTTCTTTAAACTTAAGTTTTTTATTTAATAAAATTAGTGACCCTCCATGTATTGCATTCACCCTGCAAAATGAGCTGCCGGCCTGGTGATTACTGAAACTAAACATGAGTTGGTGCGCCTTTAACCAGTGTTCTGTAATACACATAATACTAATATTCTCCGAATTCATGAATAATTCCAGCTCCAGCTGCTTGCCTGCTGTCATACAATATATATTTTGATGCACAAGGTTAATACAACATTTATTTGAAATAGGTTTTTTGTTTCGGCTCTGTTCTAGATAATAATAATCATTGGATATGTCAGCTAAATTAGTTAAACTAGTGCCAGAGGACTTCTCTGTTGTCCTATTATTTAATTTAAATGATTTGGAATTGATTCCAATGTAATTAAGTTATTACTAAGAATGTCAACATTATTGGTGTGTTCCATGTCAATATAGTTGTCAGTATACTGCTCAATAGAGGCAGAGTTAGTAGCCAAGTTCTTGGCTGAAATATTTAAAAAATATGATAGCGAAAATGCTACCTGTCGCTTAAAACTATGGGAAAGGTAATGCCTACCTTTTGTCAAATAATATACTTTATTACTAACAAAAGTGTTAGTGTCAATTACATGAAATTTTTCATTATACTTTGAGACAGTGTATAAACACTCATTCAGCTTATATCTAAGGTTGTTTTCTGCTTCTGGCAATGTTTTACAGTAGGGGAATGTAAACAAAATTATCTTTTTTAAGTTTAGACTTGCCAAATAATCACAATATTTAATAAGATCTTTTTTGCATACATTTCCCCTATTTTGTACAAAAATAATTAAATTTGTGTAATCTTTAAGATTACTTTGCAATATTTTATTTAGAATATCATGAAAATCTGCTGAAGGTGAGCAGTTATTAAGGATAGAATGTCCCTTGAAATGAGAGTTTATAATAGAACCCATATTTCTTCCTATATCATCACTAAACATAAACGTTTTTTACATAGAGTTTAATGACTGCTCAGAACAGACACTAGAAGACATTAGAAGAGGAAGAGGGCCCACTCCCCCGCTGCGAATGACTTGAGCGAACAAAATTACTCCTGTGATTGTTTACCGATGAGTTCTGAGAGTCTGTATTACTGTTTGAAAGTTTTATAAGATCATTCACTGCACAAGAGTACTCCCTAATCACCACTTGAGATGTCTCATATTTTTTATTAATTGAATGTAAGGAATCTGTTAGTTGTTGGATTTGTAATTTTAATTGTTGAGTGTCAGCTTCAAACTGTAACCTACTACTTTGTAATTTATTTGTGCATCTTTCTAAATCATCCAACAATGTAATATTTTCTTTACTAGTCTTTGCACACAATGATATGGATTTTTGACTTTTTATTAATTTCTGAGTTTTTCTAATGTATCTATTAATTTTTATATATTTTTTAAGTTTGTTCCTGCTACAATGCAACAAATTTCTTGTAAGTTTGGTATTGATTGTTGACTCATCCTTTGTGAGGTCTATGGTCACAATTGGATTGATTTTTGTAGCAGAAACCAACTGCGGGGCAATCTCCACTAACTCGTGAAATAAACTTTCATTTTGCTGCACAGTGACATTTTGAGCAGCGTCTTCCAGGTCGGAGATGTGTAGATGGGCATCACGAAGCTCCCGCTCCAGTGTAGAAGTCTTTTTGAGGGCTTGCTCATACTCTTCACTGCACTGGTCAAACCTATCTTCTATATTCTGGAGATGGTCCCGCTCCTCAACAATACAATTATATTTTGAATATAAAGCTGACATTTCTGATTTCAATTTACTATTGCTATTAATTAATTGTAAGAGTTCTCTTTCATTATCTTCTCTTTCACTTTAGAGTTGTGCACACAAGTCCTTGGAAACCTTTAATTCCTGTAAAACCAGTTGGAGTTTAGCCTCCTCCTGGCGAGCCAAAGCCTTACGGGTCGTCATTCTGTACTTTATAAATTAAATATTATCAAAAGAAGAAAAAAAAAATATATTTCAAGGAGTTGTTTTACAAGAACGGGTAGTTTTAGGTTACCGGTAAATTATAATAATCAGTGAAATTACACAATTAACACAGACAATATACGAGCGACAATGCAATATATCAGTTATAAACCGATAAAGCTAGTTAATTTAGTATTTAATTGGTAAAAATTAGCAAATAAATCACAATATATGAACACCAAAACTACCTGTCACTCTCAATCATTGAACTCTTACAAATCACACCAAATCCAGTTTAAAACGCAAAACCTATTAATATCACTTATCATTTATCACAAATTTAATCTAATACATTGGAATTGAGCTTTAATTATCAAAATTACAATTAAAATTTAATAAAATTTACGGGACTTACCGCCGCACTCAGAGTCGACTTTAATGATTACTTAGTTAAGTATAGATTTTTAAAACAAAACTGCCGCAATCAGACAAGTTTAATATATTAATGTTAATTGGCATTTAATGAGATGTAACTTAATTAGTGAAATGCCAATTAACATTAATTTATTAAACTTGTCTGATTGCGGCAGTTTTGTTTTAAAAATCTATACTTAACTAAGTAATCATTAAAGTCGACTCTGAGTGCGGCGGTTAGAAAATCAGCTGTTATTCGTAGGGTTGCCAGAAGCAAAAAAAAAACCGTAACCATTATGAAAATATTGTGGCTAAGGCTAATCGTATGTTGGGTTTTATATTTCGTACGGCCAAAGCTTTTAAAGGGGTGGGCAGCTTGATTGTCTTGTACACATCTCTTGTGAGATCTTCGCTGGAATACTGCTCTAGTATATGGCAACCCACGTATGAAATTCACACAGTAGGCTGGAATCAGTTCAGGCGAGGTTTGTGCGTCACCTATGTAGTAGAACTGGAGCACGGCGTGCAATAGCCGAATATCAGGATCGACTCATCAAGTTTAACCTTCTGCCTTTGTCAACGCGACGAAATATTATCAAGAGATATTATCTATGTTTCTTAAGATTAGGCACTGTTGATGTTTGTTTCTTTTTCTTGTGTGTTGTGCTGAAATAAATGTATTTTCTTCTTCTTCTTCTTCTAAATATCTCGGACTTGACGACTCTTCATAAAATTTTGCATGGGGATCTTGACGGTGACCTTGTTAAACACGTGTATTTTCGATGTAATAGGAAGGTAACCAGAAATAAAAATGTTTTCGTACTGCCAACTGCTTCAAATAATGTTTCGGACAATGCTCCAATTCTTCGAATGTGTCGACTGTATGATACGTTAGAAATAGACTTAGATGTTTTTTGCTGTGGGCTTAACCGTTTTAAATTCGGACTATATAAAAACCATAAAATGCTCGGGACGTAATGACTGCGCAATCAGTTTGTATCACATTATATTAAATTAAATTTTTAATTATATTGAATCAAATTATTATTATCAATTTATTGACATTTCACTATTAAATTTTTATTACTACATTTTCCGACATTCCACTATCTTTATGATTTTATTAGCTGTTACTGTTGTGTATTATTATAATAATTATCATCTTTTTTATTATAAGCGTTGTGTACAGCTAGTGGTGTAAACTAATAACGACTATCTCTTATTTGTTATAATTTTGTATCTGTTATGGTTTGCACTGTGTTTTGTACCTTATAAATAAATAAATTATAGCACGGGATCCCAAGAGGAGATTTGTGGGTTTACTAAAGCGCTTCAGATTAACATAAAGGAAATACCTTGCATCACTACACATAGTACGGGAGCCCAAGAGGAGTTTTGTAGATTTACTAAAGCGCGTCAGATGAACATAAGGGGGGTACCTTGCACCATAGTGAGTACCTTCACCAAATATAGGTCTCTGAGGGAGTACTGTAACGTTGCAGACTCAGACGTAAATTATAAAACCCTAATTATTGTAGAGACGTCGTAAGGCAAGAAAAAAGGAAAACAAGCGCTCTGGATAAATGCGTGTTTAATACTGGTCTATTATTTGGAGTAAATTGTACTTATAATGCATAACCTACTCTTGCATACTACGACACTACTTCACTACTTTACCTCAGGGGTGAAATGAAAAAAATAAATTAAATAATAAGCTATAGGTACATGTTGACATCGTCAAAAGTTACAGATGGAAGTCAATTGAGATTCTTAGCAACAAAAGTCGGCTGTCCCAATAGGTCAGTTTCTTTAAATATCTTTATAACATTTCTTATTTTATTTTTTTTATAATCATCCTTTCTTTGTATAATCTTCTCGCCGAGGGCTTTAAAGAGAATTGACTTTCCTCTCTGTGTCTCACTGTCCGTAAAATAATAATAATAATAATATAATAATACTTTTATTTCAGGCATTTGTAACAGGAGTGAAATCAAAAGAATAAAAACTCATCCAATTTGATTTATTTTAATACGTAAAATAGACAGAGTTTCAACTTTAATGCACGCAACAAGAAGAACACTCAAAAGTAGCTAGCACGGCTATTTATGTGTCTACCCCCTGCCCCTTCCGTAATTATGGGCGGTGCTACGATATGGTAATCGTGACGTCACGCCGAATAGGCGTGAGGCAGCCGGCGGGAATTATTGGCGCGTCTTTCAAATGTTCGGCGAGTCAGGCAGACTGGCTGGCTTGGCTGGCTGGCCTGGCCGGCATGGCCAGCCTGGCGTGGCTAGCCTGGCATGGCTAGCCTGGCATGGCTGGCTTGGCACGCATGTGTGAACTGGACACGTAGCGACGCGTTACAATCGGCCATCCTGCAACAAATTGCTCCCGCAATGGGGACAAAGAACGAGGCTTAGCTTTGTAATGAATTGGATCTAGTATTTTAATTTTTAATATACTCTTCTCATGCACGCAGGTATCAGATATGTATATTAAGCAACACAAGCTTCTATGGGTGCAACACACAACAGAAAATAGCTGATAAAAGGGACATCAACTAAGTTTAGTATGGCTACAGGTGAAAACTAGTTTCGTCGGGTGGTTTTCGCACTCGCAACTATTCATTACGCACTAAAACATTCATTAATGTATTAAAATTGCGAAAAAATATACTTGGGGCAAGTTAGAGCATTTGCTCTATTTTTCTTTGCAACCTTTGTGCGCCTGCCCCGTCTACATGTCATCTCTAGCTAATTTATTTTCTCTGTGGTACCACATAATATACGCCTGCTATTAAAAGTTACCTACTGCTTATGCCTTTCACAAATTAAAGATGTTGGCACTGTTTGATATAGGAATGACAGAAATGATCTTTCCATACGCTTTTTCCCATGTCCGTTGAAAGTTGAAGCCCGCGATGTTCCTGAATTTGTATCTATCATATTGCTGAAAACTCTGACCACAATGTAGGTTTACAATCCTAGTAGGGCTACTCGAGGGAGTCTTCCCAGGCCAGCGACACTCCCTTGAACCAAAAGTTACTATGGATTTATGCGCGAACTTTTTTATCAACATTGGAATACTTAACTAAATTTCTATGGCCGCGTCATACATTGCATTGGTATGGTTGGCACAAAATGCTTTCATAGATCGGATCAGCGATTAGTATGGAAGTGCCTACTCTTAAAACGTAGTGATTATTTGCTCTGTAAGTCTTCCTCTAAAGAACGAAGTCACCTTCCAGTTGTCAGTTTTGACGGCATTTATTGAAACTACATGTTTCAATGACATATACATATAGAAATACATATAGAAATAACTAGTGTAGCTACCCAACAAAGAAGTTATAACAATGCACTTAAGGGTACAACTAGGTTTAAATCAATTTTAATTATTTCCTGTAATGTTCGATCATTACTATGTGATAGGCCAAGGTCTGTGAAGGGATCTAAAGATGTTAAAAATAAAATTTAAAAATGTAACGAAAACTACTTAAATGTGTAATGTTCAGTATATCAATTGATAGTGCATTAATGCATCAGAAAGACAATTGGACAAATTTTATTATAAGCTGCTTTGCGGAGATTTTATGTGCTACCAAATACTTTTAAATTCCCAATAATATTATTATTATTATTGCCTCAGAAGAAACTGTAAAATTGAGACAAAATAATGAAATAAAAGAAACAGAAAAGGGCGGCCTTATTACCAGAGGCTATCTTTTCAAGGCACCCCAAGGTAACGGAGGGGTATAGTTAAAGTACCTATCTGTATTGAACTTCTTAAAAGGCTATGTCGAAAAATAATTTTGAGGCAAAAAGACGGTGAATGTCATGGTAACTTGCGGCATAATAAATTTAAACGAGACAACTGCTTGCTACAACTAGCATTATTGTAGTTACCTACACCATTTAATTTATTTTGCTATCAATGTCAATTTTTGGATGATATCAATCCCTATTAATTAAATCGAGTCCTCAAATCCTACAAATCACTTTGAAATCGTAAGCACTCTGCAATAAAAGAGACCGCTTTAGTTTGAACTATTTTTTTTTTTAGAAAATTTGCAGTACCTAATCATGTTTTGGCACTTACCAGAATCTCATTATTATGCTCAAGTAACATGTATTCAAAATCTAACTCCTAAACTTAATACCTTTGTAGTTTTTTTAACATTGCCTCTTATAGCACCTTATTAGTAGGTCTTAGTAAAAGTCTTTTAGCAATTGATTGCTACCTGATCTTAATACCCAACAAACCGAATATTTATTTGAGAACTTTGATTACCACATATCATTTCACACTTCACAGCACACAGATCTATTTAATCTCACACTAAGCTATTACCTAAACTAGTAAAGGGAAAGGATTTGATTTTTTTTTGTTTGTTTGTTACGATTCAGCTCAAAAATTAGAGCAGATTTCAAAAATTCTTTCATCGTCAGAATACAACATTATCCCTGGGTAGCCTAGGCTATATCGTAATCCGAAATTACCGCAGAAATCCCGAAATTACTGCAGGTGAAACTGATGGGAAAAGCTAGTATAGATGTATGAATTCTCTAGTAAAGATATATATATAACCACGCTTAGACTGGAAAATAGAACCCCGTATTTATCACACAAAGGTCACTCTACTACCCTACTTTTTGCGCCAATCAGGACGTCAGGTCGAGTTGAGTCAGGTTTGAGTTGATTCTACAAATGCTGGATTTCAAAAATGCGTCAGTGATAAAACTAATATGTACTCGTGATCGAACTAACATAGGTATAGTTGAAGCTTATGCTTAGGTTGTTGAACCGGGTGCAACTTGCTTTCCTTTTTCTCATGTCCTTTTACCTAACATCATCTGAGGGTCGTAAAACAACAGTTTTTTTTTTGTATGACTATTTTCTGCAGTTTTTACTAGGGAGTTTCAGTTGCAATCTTCCGACTCTTTATTAATAGGGTACCTAAGTACCACCCGTTATTAAGACTAACATCATCAGGAACCGAAAAGTATTCGATTGTTCTACCATTTGCCATCAGAAACTTTCAGACCCTAAAACCCACCTGCATCATCAGATCAGCTCAATGGTGCCATTATTTTACATAACCTCAAACTGACATAAGTACCTATGCCAAATTTCATCTCAATCGTCTACCAGCAAGTAGTTGAAAAAATAGTGTGCATTCGATGAAAGGGCGAACAACTTACGAATAATGCAAGTTAAAAGCTTGTAACATATTTTGATCATTGGAAACGCAACGATTTCTACTAGAAAGCTTCTGTTTATGACGGGTCAAGTTGACGAGTACAACGCATAATTACGAACTGTACCCTACGTGAATTTAGGAACTACCTCGGGTACTTCTGTCCTAATAGACACGAACCTTAGTGTTCGACCAAAAAAAGTGTGTAAATACCCTCAACCTGCAAATATCGTTCGGAAACTACTATCCAAACTTAATGACTCGACTGCAGTACTTAACTACTAGTTAACAACGAATTATATCTCTGCCACTTTTATAGACATCACTGTTACTTGTTTAGAGTGGCTAAATCCAAAGGCTAAATCCATAAGCTGACGCAAACGGCAACTTAGACGGCATGGCGTATTAAACTTATTTCCCCTATTTATGTACTAATTGATACCCTTATTTTCTCATAATATATGACTAATGAGAGACCACCTATGTAAATTACGACTTGGGCTCACGGCTAATATGTGCATATCGCATAAATTAAGCAAAATAAGAAAGTAAAGCGTATTTGGCAAAGAGGCATTAATTGGGTGACTGACCTGGCTCATGGCATGACTGATCTGGCTCATTTTTGTTGACTGCAAACATCTTTCTGCTTGCGTGGAATCTGGCCGGCTTCACAAACGACGTCCTTAAAAACCGTCCTGAGTCCTCGGTGCTCAAATCAGGATAGAAGCTCGGTCGCGTATTTGAAATTGAAAGAAAAAACTTTATTAGACACAAAAAATAATTCCAACACACACATATATACAACAACTGGAACAACAAGCATTGAGGGTTCGCCTCCTAACCACCATATGGACTGTTTATAAACTTGTCGTACCTACCGATCAAGTACGTCGCTGATGTACCAAACTGATTCATTTTCTTCATCTATGCTGATCTTTTTCTTCGTCGGTACACTCTTGGCAGAGTGGTCGTGGTCCTCACGAAGTTGTCTCAATGTAGGCAGATGTTACGTGCTTCACGATGCCTCGCCACTCTTCCCGGTCAGATGCTGTTCTTGTGCATTCGTGGAGCGGCCTGCCCACAGCGGCCTAAACTTGGTCGGTCCATCACATCGGTCTATGCTGATACCAGTATGCAATTATCTCTGTATAAGTGAAATCCTCAGAATATGTGATGCAGCACAATGTATAGCAGTGCAGGCGAACTCAGCCGTTTGGTTACCAAGGTCGCGTACGGTTGTTAAATAATCATCTTCATCTTCGTATTGATCGTTGTTCTTGGCTTGAACTTCATTCGTGAACGTACAACTTGTTTAATTTCTTCAGGGCGTTTTTACTTCATACCCACTTCTGATTGTAACAGGAGTGAAATCAAAAGAATAAAAACTCATCCAATTTGATTTATTTTAATACGTAAAATAGACAGAGTTTCAACTTTAATGCACGCAACAAGAAGAACACTCAAAAGTAGCTAGCACGGCTATTTATGTGTCTACCCCCTGCCCCTTCCGTAATTATGGGCGGTGCTACGATATGGTAATCGTGACGTCACGCCGAATAGGCGTGAGGCAGCCGGCGGGAATTATTGGCGCGTCTTTCAAATGTTCGGCGAGTCAGGCAGACTGGCTGGCTTGGCTGGCTGGCCTGGCCGGCATGGCCAGCCTGGCGTGGCTAGCCTGGCATGGCTAGCCTGGCATGGCTGGCTTGGCACGCATGTGTGAACTGGACACGTAGCGACGCGTTACACATTAAAAAACCCATAAAAAAGATGTAAAAAAGATGTAACATAATTTTCTTATAACTTATTACGTGTCTACAATTTTTAAGATACTATCTCAACTCATCATTCGCGCACAGGTGCAGTCTAGACCATGTTCCCAAATAAACATTATTATTAACATCATCCGCAATGTTTACTAAGATCGAATTATTGCTCACAATAATCCTCTCCCAGAACGATGCGGAACGTGATCTGATGATTGCAAAAAAATCGGGTACACCAGAGTCGGCAAACATGGCTTTGGCACTGCAATAACGAGGAAGTTTCATTAAAGCTCGAAAGGCGTCATTATACTGCACTCGAAGCACATTAAGGGCGCGTTTTGTGTATCTCGTCCAAAGTTGACAGGTATAAAATACCTGACAAAATGCCTTGAACAGAGATATTTTGACGCCCTCCGAACACCTAGCGAACCTCCTCGCAAGCATATTGCATCGAATGGCCAAAGCCCTGCGCTCCCTCTCCATATCTTCCTCATCATTGAGATACTCGTTGAGAACATGGCCCAGATATTTAAATTTTTTCACAACCGCAATTGCTGTTCCATACATGAACACCGGCGGCACGTTCTCCGGTCCCCTACCCCGACGAAATACGAGAATTTCCGTTTTTACTACATTATATTTTAATCCGTGTTTCGCAGCATACGACTCACAGATTGAAAGGAGTGTACGAAGACCGTTTATTGACGGGCTGAGGAGCACCATATCATCTGCGTAGCTCAAGCTGTTAACACACACGTTACCAACATGGCAACCGATCCTGGTGCCCCTCAACTCCTCGATAAGATCGTTCACGTAGAGGTTAAAGAGGTCCGGAGATGTGAGCCCTCCTTGACGAACACCACAATCTAATCTAAATTCATTAGATAATGTGTCGCCCCATCGCACTATGTTGGTTTGGTTCTCGTACCAATATCTCAACACATTCACAATACTGGCGGGAACTTGAGTTTGCGCAAGTTTGTTCCATAAAATTTTGTAATTTACAAGATCAAAAGCGCGACTAAGATCGAGAAAACACGCGTATACTGAAGTATCTCTTTTGTGATAGTAATTTACTGTATGTTTTAAAGCCAATATTGCTGCATCTGTTGAGAGACCGGCACGGAAACCAAACTGAGCATTATTAATTTTAACATTCTTCATCAATTTGGGCTGCAAAATTCTTTCCAATAGTTTACCAACTATGGTTCCTAGTGATACGGGCCTGTAATTTTTTAAGCTACACAAATCGCCAGACTTGTTTTTCACAATCGGAACCACCACAGTTTTCATAAGTTCTTTAGGAAGATATGAATTTTTAATACACATATTAAATAGATCCGCCAGAAGCTTACAGATTTCACCACTAGAATAAAGGATGTGCTCGATGCTTAACCCATCATGTCCGGGTGATTTCCCACGCTTCATGTGGAACACAACACTTTTTACGATATCAGGTGTGATCCACAGATCGTCTATCGACCCACTCACGTTGGGTATATCGGAGCTAGCGCCAAGCACATCCCCCACTTCCATTGGTTCTACCTTAAAATGTTTTGCAAACATATTGGCAATACTGGATAGTTCCTTTACCCCATTTACACACACAGGTAGAGTACTTTTTCCATTGGCTGCTTTAATGTTCCTCCAAAATTACTAGCAAATATTTGTAAAATGCTGGATTCGTCAATAACGTCTAATTTATTTTGGATAAAAGTTAAGAACTCATTATTAAATTCAGATACATTTTAGCGTTCTTTGACAAACTTTTTTACTAACACACTACATACGCGTGCGCTCGCGTTGACCATTGATGTTCTTTTTTTACACTTTTCTTCTCTGTTCTTATGATGAGATAGTGTTTTGATGTTGATTTTTCGTACTATTTGTGTGTTAAAATCAATAAACTTGTCTCTGGGAGAACATTCTTCATTAGACACACAGTTTTTATTTTGATTAGGTATCTTGATTATTAACAGTGTTTCCCTCATTACATTAAGAGATATCCTGCTCACATAATTTATTGTTGTTCAAATCTGAGGTAGTTTTGTCCACTTTGTCTGGTTTACGTTTTTGAAGTACGTGAAGTAAGTGAAGAGAAAATGAAACAAAAACATAAATCCTTACTAAAATTATAAATACGAAAGTGAATTAGTTTGTTTGTTTATGGTTTGTTTACTACGCTTTAAATTTTGGGTAAATATTTTGTATCAGAGTAACATCGACACAGTAAAGCAAGTATCACACAGAGCCGCGCTATGGCAACTTCGTAGACAATATTATTTATAATATCATATACTCAGACGAAATTACTTTTTATTTCGTCTGAGATCATATATAATTGCACAGGCCTTACTTCTTCCGCTAGACTTCACTCGGCATACGGTTCGCTATACAGCTATTTGCTTGGACGTTGTCCGCCCGGTGTTGGAGAGACTCCAAAGATAGATAACCGTCGGCAATGGTGGTTCGCATAATTGGTAACTCCCGTCTATCGACGTCAGTAGCGATACGGAGAGAGGCGGCGTAGCCCCGTCCAGCGCTACCCCACGCACCACCACCCACCTGCTTAAAAGCAGTTGCCGACCCCCCCCCCCCGTGTTGCACAGGGTAGACGATTCTCCAAATAATATGCTTGTAGCATAGTGTGACCGACATCCATCAGAGGGAGCCAGCAAAAGAGACTATACGTCCCAAGTCCGCAGACAATATCGTTGGGGGCCATAATTCGTAATTCAGCGGTACCGAGACCCCAGGGTACGTGTCAGCCCGAAGACCGAGGCCAGAAAGCGGATAGTACCGCGACCTCGACATCATCCCTAAGTAAATTCAAATATACGTAAATGAGACCAGCCTCGCCGGACCTCATAACTTCAGTCGGTTGATTTGTGTTATAGTAGCTACACGTAGCTAAGGCATAAAGCCCAATTTGTGTTACTGCTTGAAGGTTGTGTTGGATGATTTGGATCATACCTCATCCAGATGCAACCCCACTTGGACACTCATTTTCATCTAGCCACAAGGACTAGGAACAAAACCGTAATGCCAATAATGTGAGTCATCAACAATCCGATCCCACCCGGAGGAGAGAGCGGTTGCTACCTTACTAGTTAAGCCGTTCGGGTGCCCCCGACATCTCACCACCAAGCCGCCTCACAGACACACGCATTACACGCACGCCTGCTCGACAAGGTTGTTCGCAATGAACAGTCAAGCGTAATTAACATGTCACTACAAAGGTACCTTCGCACAGACGCCTTTTACAGCCGCGCGTTGGCAAGGTGTCTTCGCACAGACGCCATTACAGCCGCGCGTTGACGAGGTGCCTCCGCTCAATCACTACAGCCGCGCGTTGACAAAGTATCTCCGCACAGGCGCCGTTGCAACTGCGCGTCGACAAGGCTTTCGCGCAGAGCGACTGCGTCGCTAAGCGCGTCGGCTCGTTCGAACTCCCACTAACATCATCTCGACACTCGTGGCGACGACTTCTTCTTATAGTACTTCAATCCAACCACGGCGCACATACGAGTCGCCTGCGCGCACTCGCTTGCCTTCACATCACTCTGCATCTGCGCGCTCGCTCGTCTATACACCACTCTGCATCTGCGCGCTCGATGGCCTATTTTATTTATTTATTTATTATTTTGTTATCAGGCAACATGGGCCCATAGATAAATACCTTACAAACTAACATACATAATATACAAATATAAAAAACATTCTATTTTTGACACTTTGTCGCTCTGGTGGTGGCTGTCGGTATCCTGCCCCGGAATCGCCTGTAGACCACACCTTTCGGCCAAAAGTCTTCCTTCATAAAGGTGTCCAATTTGCTTGTCGGGACTCGCACTGTCTAGTCCGGGAGCCAGCAACAGATTTTCATGACCAATTTCCTCTCAAGCGGTAATTAGTAAAATGCATCAGAGTATAGTATTATGAAGCCTTGTGAACGTCAGCTGGCACTCGGTTGGGGGAATGAGCGGGTGTAGCCTCCCACGCATGAAAAAAAAAATACATTCACTGATTCATTCATGATTCAGCTGAAATTTTATCAAATTGTAGCTCATCTAATATCTCAACGAAAAAAAATAATCAGCTGGTTACAACGTGGTGTATTGTACGTCAGCTGGTGTCTCGAACATGAAAAAAAAAAATTTATTTTCAGTGATTTCCTCTCAAACAAAAATTTACCTGATGATAGCTTATATGTAACTGTGGATAAATATATAGGTCAGCTGGCTGTATCTTGGTGGAAAAACCGTCAGCTGATACTTTGAAAGTTATTACATAGGAGTTAGGCAGGAGCATCTACTGTCAATTTAAATGCATCAGCTGACTAGCTTTTCCTCGACTTATTGCTAGCTGATTTTTTTTATTTATCGCATCAGTATATTAACAATCAACTCACAAATTTTCATCTGGGAGGAAATGACGTATCTTTAATTATTCGACATAGCGCTGCTTCAATATGAGAGTTGAGTTGAAATAAATATTCTGTATCAATGTTTTTGAAACGAATAAGTATGTTATCAAATGATATTAGATATATTTAATATTTAAATAATTAAATAAACAATTAGCTTAGTATAAATTAACTAGTTAATCGATAAATAATATTTATTATATAAACGTGATGAAAAATGACAATGAGAATAACAATGTGATTTATTCATTTTCGTTTTCGCTCTGGCTTGAGTCACTTTCCTCTCTTTCCGATTCATCGTCAGAGTCGCTGTCGGAGCTGTCTGCTGTTATGTCTTCATTGTCATCATCTGTACAAAAATTTAAAAAAAGATTAGGATGCGTATTTTAACATAATATAATCAAAATTATAAAAAAATGTTACCTTTTTCAGGCTGAATAGTGATTTCATTAATCGATGATGGTAACTGACTTCCAGAAAACCAGGTGAATTCATACTTGTTGTCGATTTCTGCCCAACCATAATCTACAGGATCATGAGAAGTTGGAACCTTCAGGTGTGCATGTGACCAAATTTGAGCAATGTAACATGCTCTTAAAAATTGCTGATATAGCTCTGATCTGCATGGTGGTAAAGAAGAGCCATCAATACCTTTTTTTGGTAACTTGAAAGTTTCAGTATCCAAAAATTTATATGTTTTTTCAAACGACGCTACTCTTGCCTCATTGATCTTTTTTAGACGATTAAATCCATACATATGGCAAACAAACTCTTCTATCTTCTCAAAAATATTTTCTCTATTCTCTGATGGTTTTGACATTTGGATGAAACACTCGATGAAATTTTTCAATTTAGCCATTATTGAAAAAGGACGTTTTTTTTCCTTTTCGAAAAAAGGCCGGGTTAAAATCGCACCCTGTGAACGCGTGAAATGCCGCGAGTGCTGCGCTCAAATCAGATCCTAAAGCTTCATATAATTGAGTAACATTGATAAATCTTTGAGATTTTCCAACACCAGTTTCCATGCAAATGTGGATATTTTCTGATATGTTAGCCATGTTAGCTAACATAATTATCAACACGTCAGTGTCGGAACAACGAATTGTCACGTTCGCATTAATATTAATGTGGCAAACATGGAAAATCATTTTTGTGTCCGCTTCTTCGTGAGCCGGACACGAAAACTCTTCAACTAAAGTTTTTATAACTTTTGAATCATCAACTGTGTATCTGTAACAAGCGTCTGCACTTACATAAACAGTTTTATCTTTAATATACGGCCACATATAATCTTCTTCCCAATTTTCAATAAAAAACTGTACCAGTGCTTCCTTAAAATTAACATTCTTCAGCTCAAGTGAAAAATCTTTTTTTCGTACTTGGTCAGGGCCGTCGATATGGAAGTTTGCTTGCTCCATGCCTCGTAACTTATGTTCAGTATCTTTAATTGATGGGAAAATGTATCTGTCAAAGACGATGAAGATGATCTTAGCACTGGTTGCACATATCATTTGCAGCACTTTTTTTGAAATATTTTATTTAAAGCTAAGAGGTACATCTTTCATCTGATGTAACATAAAGTACCCGTCATACACTATAACGTCTGTATTTTCTGGTGGCTCAGAATGATTATATTTTTCTAATAAAACCATTAGTGTTGACTTTTGTGTTTTGCACATGGTGCCGTCAAGGTGAAAGAGAGACAGTGGTACTGGTGTTAAAGGGTAAATGAGAACTTTATCTAAATCAAGTTCTTTTTTTAAAGAAATTTGGAGTAATTGTCCGAATAAATCACGTTGCATTCGCAGCTCCACGCTTTTTCCAGCAACTGTAACTTTTTTTTTCTTAGTCATATCTACAAAAGTATGACATTTAACCCTAGAAATAGCCTTCTCAAAGTGGTTGGGGTCATTTACGCAACCAAGAATATAATCTTCTCGTTTTTCATTGCCGTCTTTTTCAACATTGAGCAAGAAATTTTCAATATTTTTAGGTGCTCCTTCACCAGTAGAAATATTATATAAATCTTGCTTATTTAAATTTTCATCAAATGGATTAATATTACGTTTAATGCCATCAATGAATCTATGAAGATGTTCTGTACTTTTTTTATTCGACTATTTGTGAGATCAGCGGTCACATCTTGTACTTTACGCAGTCCAGATTCCTTCATTGTGTGACTGATGATAGTAGAACGAATGGTATGACTGCGACACCATCGTTGCCTAGCTGAGATTGAATTAGTTATATGCGAAATTCCAGTCAGCTTGTTCGCAGCATCAGCGTTAATGGTTTGCTCGAGAGTCAGATCAATCGGCTGCTTTGAGAAAGGCTTTTTTGTTCGTTTTATACCGAATGATCCTTTCTCAAAGTTTTCGCGTAATCCTGGATGAGTCTCGTCAACTTTTATTAAGTGATCAAGATATTTAACTAAGTAACGAGCATAATTTTGTTGATTAAAAGCGAAAAACAAATTAACGATTTTCAATAAGGCCAGTTTATAAATTTCGAAATTACTGGAACGGATGCTTGAATTGAGTAATAAATAATAATCAATAAATCTTACATACATCATGTAATATTGCGCGGTCTTGCCATTGTGACGACCCATAAGGTCCTACAAAATTTTTTTGGTTATAATTAAAATCTTAAATAATTATTAAAGTATAGAAGATAATAAAATACACCTATAAAATTACATTTAAAACATATTAGAGGACATTGCGGTTCAAATAACATCGAAAACAAGTTTTAGTACGTTTATCAATAATAACTCCTAAACTAGAGAAGTTATGACAAAATATTATATGAAGGAAAGTGCTTGTATTAGGGAATACCAAATGTATATTGAATTTCGAGAGTATAGGAGCAAGTTAGAAAACGCGAATCCCCCCATGCAGGCGTCTCGGAATACAGGGCCGAACGCACCGCCAGTATCCACGAGCCGTATATCTACGGGGAATACGGAGGTAAAAAATGTCCTGACGACAAAAGTTTGTTGGGAAAGTAAATTGATAATAGTGTAATAATAAACGAATGCGATGGGGAGGGAACCTCTAAGGGACAATAAATATAATATTATTGCACATTTATCAAACATAAAATTTATTTTCTCATACAATTTTTTTTATAAATAATATACATGCAAAGTACGTCGTGGTCGAGCGGTCTGCGCGCAGAACGATTTATCGGTTTGTGCAAGGATTCGTACACGCGACCTGGAAGTTTCGTCATTACGCATTGTGTCCTGATTGCGTTGTGCAGAGGCGAGCATGCGCGATTGTGATACTTGGTGGTCGCATGAAAGCGTATGTGGGCCGATGTGCTTCGTGAACGAGATGCTTTGAGTAGAATATTTGTATTGATTTTTATCATTACAAAAGACGGTTCGTTACGAATAGTCTTGTTGAGCGAGCGATAGCGCAGAGTGGTTTAATGTTTTTGTGCGAAGGTCTGTCAGTGCACTTGACGTCCGTTAGGATATCTCGAGCGTAGACCTGAAACATTAGTCACGAGGAAGGATCTTCAAATCACAGTACCAAATAGGCTCGAAGCAAACGGAACTCTAATCTTGAACGGTTGGACATTGCACGTCGCGAGCGTATGATGGCGTAGATGGGTAAAAATCCGCGCCTTGAGTCATCTGCGCCGTGACGAGTTTCGTTGTGCGCCTTGTATCTTACCTTGAATAACAACGCCTTCCGTGTTATTCAATCTACATATCACCGATGCGGCTGACTGGAGATGCCGGCCCTCTCCTACACCAGGGAAGGGTTGTTCGCTCTTCTTTCTGTTTTACCTTTCTTTTTATTACAAATATTATCGATGGGCCAATGCGCTCTGTGGCTCGATTGCTGGCTGCAGAGACAGACTGGAGCTACTGTGACTCGCAACCACATGTATGCTTACGTAGGTCCCTGCGCTTTGCGATCGAGACCGTTGTGCAGAGGCTGGGGAATCGGCTGTTGGCGACCTCGTCGCTGACGCTAGATTCTCGGCAACCTTTGTGTTTTTCAACACGATGTGCTTGCCAATGTTCTGATGTGGCAGAACGAGTTGGATGCCCGAGTGGGTTCACAGGGGAGAGAGAGCCATTCAACTCTACAGCTACGGCTAGGCTACGGCCTCACTGCTTGCAGTATGACAGAGAGTTCATCAGCTGAAGTTCCAGGTTCCAGGGAGAGATTGGTCTCCAACAACACACACATACAATTTTGGATCACTGTGCTGGGGTTTGGTTTGTGGTGGTCCCACCCAACCCTGGTCTTCGGGCTGGCACATATTCAAGGGCTCACCATGGCTCCAACGCGGCGGTAGTCTTCGGACTGGGGACGTACAGTCTCCTCACTGGATTCCTGAAACGGACGCTGGTGAATGATCTTAGATGTAACTATCTAGAATGATCCTCTACCTTGTGAAACAGGTTGGGGGAGGTGACGAAGGCATTGTGCTGGATGGTCATCACCGTGGAATAGCGCAGGAGGGGCTATACCACCTTCTGGCGAATACTTATGTATTAACTGGAAGCCTTACCTTCGGTTTGACGTCGGGATTGGTTGCAGTGCCAACAATCATTTCACGTAGTACTTGAGGTTCCTGTGGCCAATGCTTGCGTCATGCTGAGGGGACAAAATCTGGTCGACCTTGGAATAGAATCGTCTGGGTGGTTTATTAAATATATTTATGCGTCCTGGCAATGTCTGAGCCATCTGAGCCAGGAATGGTAGCTTTTGACGAGATGTTGACCGGGGTTAAACCGACAAACACAATCTAAAACAAATTGTAGAGATAGCCATAGGTTATTTAAACTTAGCCTACAAACTAATAGATTAGGTCGTCAATACAAACTAATGAATTAGGCCGGAAAACAAACTAATAAAATAGGACATCGATATAATGTTAGGGAGGTCGATCGTCACAAGCAAACTAACAAAAATAGATCATCCACATAAATAGATTAAAAATAGATCATCCACCTAAAGTTAGGAAAGAGGTCGCACGAAAGCAATAAAAATAGGGATTCGTCCGTGTACTAATCTAAAACCGTTCGTGTATTCGTTAAGCGTAAAATAGATATCGTTCATGTATTAACTTAAGAATCTTAGCTATAATCTTAACCAAACTAAAAACTATGATGCAAATACTAAGACGATAGTTCAGTCTCAACCTAAAAGGATCATAGGTTATTGCACACAACGAAATTAGAGTCCTAACCACTAGACAATCAGGCCAAATTAGAGATCATCGTAGTAAGAAGTAGATCGGAGAAAGTAGCGCGAGGGGGGGGTAAGTTACACCATGTTCGCCTTCCAATGTTTTTATTTTAAATTCCTCATATCTTTGCAGTAGTTCCGGTTAATTGTATTGTAGGTTCAACCGTTCTTGTTTTTAAAAACTGGATCAAATAGTTTCTGAATTCATCGGGTAAATTTATTTTTTCATGTTGAAGAAAGTTTTCAAAATGTAGCATTTTCAATGCTAACGTTATCATTGGATGCAGACGTTTACATCTATTAAAATGTTTGCCACTAATAAAACCATTAATAGATCCGTTGGCGAGTAATTCTTCATTCACCATGATATTTGTAAGGCCACAGTTATCAATAAATTTACCCACTGCTTTGAAGAACGCCATCATAATATGAAATGCTCCAAGATGGACAAATAAATCGTTAAAAGTTTCATCCTCAGTACTCTTGATTTGCATTGCAACTTTTGCAATCGCAAGGTCGTACGTTACTTCGATGTATTTTTGTCCACATTCTGCAGCCACTTTTTTTGATTGAATCATAGTTTCATATACGGTTTCTTTATTCGTTGGTGAATCATTGATTGTTGTTAAATAACAAACAATGTGCTTGAGCGACGGATCTTCATGCAACAAACTATTATATCCAACCCACATCGGTGTGCCTGTCAAATTTAAATAGTGTGAAAGAACCCATGCGAAATCGATATGCGTTACTGATTGAAGATTGATGGTATTTAGTTCCGATAATGCATCAGGTGGCAGCATACACTCAATAAGTCTTGGTTTTTTGGTAAATTTTGTTGGTTCATGAGTGACAATATCAAAACTACGCCTATGTTTACGAGATCGCACTGTGCTAATATTTTCCGCATTGGTATTTCCCTGCAAAGTATCGTTCTCAGCTGCTTCTTCTATGATGACAGAACTTTCCAAATTTGACTGTACATTTTCATTAGCTATTTCATTAGCATTCGTTTCCACTTTCTTCTGGAAAAATTATATTTTTTTCTACCTGAAAAATTATACCTACCTGTATCGTGAAGCGTGTCCTTCCCGGTTTTCGTTTCGACGAAACGGTCATAGTTATCAAATGCAACTCCAGTATATAAGCCAGATGTTCGTTTAATACCTTCTGGACAAATTTCAGAAAGTTCACAAGAAGTGAATGTTGCCTCAGTTTCAAGACCCTCCAATGTGCTGTAGCTGCAGCAATGACCGTACCGATTAACAATGTCAATAATTTTTTTACTGTTAGTTAAGCTCTTTAAAGTCATGCCTAAGCAAATGTGTTTAGATAACTTATTCCGGCCATTAAAAACGGCATAAATCAAATCTTCGGAAAATGATTTAGCTAGCCTTTTGGTTCTCTCATTTTTTCTTCGTCGATAATTATCACCAGAAATTAATTTCGTATAAAAATTCATCAATGTTTCTGGTACTTCGCATTCGCCATCTATTAAATCTTTAGTTTTTATCTGATTAGGTAATTTTTGTGGTTGAATTTTACGTATTTCTTCGTGTAAAATAGATGCAGCTTTATCTAAAATACTTTGTTTCTCTGCTTCATTTTGAATCATGACACCTTTAAAAGGTTTAACTAGACTTTGACCCTTAAAAGAGATTATAGAAATTTTTTTTGGAATTTTTTTTAGTAATCTTTCCTTCAAGTGATAGGGTTTATTACAGAAATTGGACACGTCTTCCTTATGGTTTTTTAAATGTTGAACGAACATAACATTTAAAAATTTAAAAAAAAAAAGACTGTTCTTGGTTAATAATATTTTCAATGACAAATTTTTCAACGACATCGTAAGCTTCTGCACGGATGTTTCTTGTAGAATGCCACTCGGATTTTTCTTTTTCTTGTTGAAGTACGGATTCTCGCGAGGTAATATAATTATTTTTACAATGTTTATGGAAAAACAATTCTTCATCTGATGATAAATTATGAAACTTCTCGATCATGTCAGTGTCATTGCTCTCAACTGCCAAATTTTTAATGGAATCGAGACCATTTTCTGTAAATACAGATAATTTTTCTTGACGGCCTTTAATTTTTTTCCGGGCTTTTCCACAAAAAAAACATGTGCAAGGACTTTTATCTTTAATAATATTTTCAGAGTCATCTGTACTTATATTTTCAGGGACATTTTCAGGAACTATTTCGGATTCGCCAGCAAAGTCTGCGTTTTCAGTAACTTGTGGATCTAGGTGAACCTCGCTTAGGTCAACGTTCTCGTCAGGTGAAGCATTGTCGGTATTGGTGATTTCACTTGTCCCCGCATGTGGATTTACATTTTCTTGTTGCCTAAAAAATAATTTTATTTTCAGTCATAATAATAATAATAATATTTTCGATGTTGAAAATATAAAAATGTTGTACACGAGGTACGTAATATACTACGAAATAATGTACAGCATTATATGGTGCTGATGAAAATCATAACCTAACAAATAAAAGGAAATAAAAATTAATTTATATACATACTGTAATTTCGTAGAAGATGCGTCTTCTGATGTTATTTTCTGATACTTTGGTGGCAAAGCCGTAAAGCGTTTATAACACTCACTGTGGTAGAGTTGAAAATAATTTCGTTCTGTAGGAAGTACAGTCTCGTGTCCAATGAGTTTATTATTTTTTCGAACACTCAATATAGCACTACACTTAATGAGATTATCTTCACTGAATGACTTTAACTGAGAAGAAAGTGTTTTTTTTTTGCAAAAAACGCAAAAAGGCGTTACATTAGACATTTTTATTGATTTTTAACATTTGCTATAAGAATGCTTCTTGAATATTCTTTTCGACTGATGAAGTTTGCTCGTCTATTCTATAGGGATAGGAAAGTCGACTCTGACTTTAGTCAAAAATCGACTTTTATCAGAAAATAATCGACTTTTCAGAATCGAGTTGAGCCTCTCTTGAATCGATTAGAATCGACTTTTACTCGATGATTTTTTTTCGACTTTTTTCCATAATAATTTTTACTTAATTTAAATAAAGCTATTCTTTTGTTTATCTATTATCCACAGATAAATATTGATGCTCTTCTCTTCAGAAATTAATAATTATTAATAATTGAATATTTGATCGTTAGCGAGTTTCTTGAAGCAAGAAATTGGTAATTGACTAAAAGTATTTTTTTTTCTCAGTGTAACATGTTAAAAACTCAAAAAGTATGAACGATCATAATTTATTAAAATATAAATATATCTAACAATTTATACAATAATTATAATAACGATAATAATTAACCCCTGACAACCACACTGGGTAAAAAGTACCCACCTCAAAATTTTATTTCGTTAGAATTCTTTGTGTATATTTAAACTTCGATAGTATTTTTATCTCTTTTAATTGGCACTAATTAATTTAATATTATATCTATTTTGTAGAGAATTTTTTGAGCTTTAATTTAAAAAAAAAAAAAATCTCTAACTTTATTAGAGATCAAGATATTTGAAAATGAAATATGTTGGGTACTTTTCACCTTCAATGCCTAAAGAGGTATACGGTTTAGATGTGTGCTTGTCAGGGGTTAAAGATACGTCATTTCCTCCCAGATGAAAATTTGTGAGTTGATTGTTAATATACTGATGCGATAAATAAAAAAAATCAGCTAGCAATAAGTCGAGGAAAAGCTAGTCAGCTGATGTATTTAAATTGACAGTAGATGCTCCTGCCTAACTCCTATGTAATAACTTTCAAAGTATCAGCTGACGGTTTTTCCACCAAGATACAGCCAGCTGACCTATATATTTATCCACAGTTACATATAATCTATCATCAGGTAAATTTTTGTTTGAGAGGAAATCACTGAAAATAAATTTTTTTTTTTCATGTTCGAGACACCAGCTGACGTACAATACACCACGTTGTAACCAGCTGATTATTTTTTTTCGTTGAGATATTAGATGAGTTACAATTTGACAAAATTTCAACTGAGAGGAAATCAGTGAATGTATTTTTTTTTTTCATGCGTGGGAGGCTACACCCGCTCATCCCCCCAACCGGGCATCAGCTGACTTTCACGACGCTTTATAATACTATACTCTGATGCGTCTCACGAATTATCTCTTGAGAGGAAATAATTAACCAAATTTGCACCTGGCTCCCGGACTAGTCGGGATGTAGAAATGAGTAGTCCGGTGTCTCAGTAACGAATGCTGACATTTATTAGAGTGTTCACATTAATATGTACTTACGTTCTAAGGAATGCATATACGTAGCTATACCTATACATTACACACTACACCTCCGGGGGTGAAAAATTTAAAAGAAAATCTTGAATACAATAAGATTTTTTTGAAAACATTACATTGATTAACATACACAAAACAAAACAATAAGTAGATATGATTATACAAAGCAAGTCATAGCGTAACATAATATCGTATCATCATAGCATAATACAATGTTGCAGATACCTAAATAGTAACTCTAAACAGTAAGCAGATTTCTACACTAGGTGGTTACATATGGCTTTGTCCTATTTTTGTGGAAAACATCTGTTTTGTTATTATTCTTGACAATTTTTACGTTTACACCCAAATCTTCTAATACTAAAAATGGACCATCATACAACTTAGTTAACTTTGAGGCACATTCGTTTTTTACCAAAATTAAATCGCTATTCTTATATTCTATAGGATAAACATTTTTATCGTAAAGTAATTTCGTTACATTTTTGGACTTAATTAAATTCTTATGAGCGTCTGCTTTTGCTATTTTTTATCTACTTTTAAGCTCTAAAGGATAACTATCTATATTATATAATGGTTCTACAGGTTCATTTATGATACTGGGTAATCTACATCGTTTGCCGAACACAAGTTCATACGGCTTGTCACCGAATTCAAACCGATCAGTGGTAGCACAAACCAATAATAATATTACGTGTGTTTTTGTCTTTTGGATTAAATCGGTATTTTCTTAATTTTAGCATTTTATTTTTAGCTTTTCAGTTTTGTGTTTTTGGAAGTCGGTTTTAATTTTTTTGTTATTAACGAAATCCTTGACGTCTTTCTCGAGTCTTGGCCAGTAATACAAACATTTTATATTGTTTACCATCTTGCTTATTCCCGCATGCCAGCTAGTAGGCAATAAATGGAAACTGTTCAAAATATATTTTATCTCGTTGTTATCGATTACTCTCTTTACTCCTCGCAATATACAAAATTGGGGTCCGGACCAATCCTTTAAACTTTTAATCTCATTTATTAATTCTTTAACAAATAACGCGTTTTGTTCATTTTTAATCATACAAACTTGCTCTACTTTAATTTTTTCACAAAAATCTCTCAGTTTCACCACAAATACGTCTTGCGTGAAATGTGACATATAACCGAGGCTTATGAATATCGTTAACCTACTCGGTACAAAACTAAAACACTCTGACTCTTCGGTCACTTCGTTCTTTAATCGTAACGTGTTTAAGTCTTTTTCCTTTATAAAACAAAATTCAACAGAGTCACTCGGTTTCCTTAGTATGTCCAAAACTCTAGGTTGATCAGGCCTATCGTTCGTAGCAATACAAGGAGACTGTTTGTCACTTTGCTGATTTAATTTTCTACTTTGTGCCCTCGTCATAACGTTTACAATCTCTTCATTCATGTCTTTTAATTCGTTAGATGTTATAATTATTCTAGAAAGCGCGTCGGCACAAACGTCGGTATTCAACTCGTTATAAGGTTGAAAGGTGTGAAAGGTGTGCCTTTCAACTAGACTTTGTGGATTCTCCCTCGTTCATGATTGGTAGAGGACATAGCTTGTGAACTGCTCTTCGCACAACGCCCTTGTTTGTGCGAATATCTGCAACTCGGATTACGTTGTCCTTGCCCATGTGAATACCTAAACCCAGCCTCGACCCATTATAATAATGTGGATAGGATGATGACGGAATCGAATCACAACCTAAAAGAACTGGAGTTATTTCAAACACAACGTAAAACAGAGTCTAACTATTAGACGAAATTGGCCAAAATTAAAATGTTCAACATCTTTGATGTTGTTCATGTATTGATGAAGATGGGTGAAAGTTACAATTTGGTGCCGTGACCAGGATCATGGCTAAGTTAGTAATGTAAAAGCGACCGCGACAGTGATTCGCATGGTTGGCTTACATACGCATAAACGACCGCGATGGCGAATCGCATGGTTGAATTAAATAAATAAAAATGACTGCGACAGTGTATCGCAAGGTTGACTAAAATGAATACAAATGGCCTAGATCAATAAATGCATGGCTATTTAAACACAATAACGTAGGGGTAACACCCTACAATTTGTTGTCCGTGCAATGGAAAGGTTATGAGATTCGACCCTGACTCTGAATATCCGCATTATAAGTGTTGAGGCTGGGAATATTAACTTGCAATGCTCTTGCAGATTGCCGAAAGTGATATTTAAATACGTATCTCGAGTAATATTAATAGTGAAAGTGATATTTAAATACGTATCTTGAGTAACAGCGATAGTGAAAGTGATACATATAAAGAACATTATCTCGAGTAACATTAATAGTGAAAGTGATATGTAAAGACAATTATTGACATTTTAACAGTGCTAAAAGCGAAAGTTCTGTTACTGACATCGCAAGGACGATCCTTAAATTAATTGTATCATAATAGTTGTTAAGTGTAATAGTTGTTAAGTGACTTGTCTTGTGATTTAGTTTGATTTTTAATAATTTTAATCCAGTGAATCAGTGCATAAATAAAAATGGGCAAGAGGAAGGAGAATGTAGGACCCACGGAGTCTGTTGAAGCCGAGACCGAAATAGAAAATGTACAGCCACAGCGTAAAAGGCGGCGCGAAGGCAGTGAAAAGGAGGTACCTGATAAAGGAATAAAGTATGATCGTTTGTACAAGTTGTTCAAGCGAACTACACGACGGTTACAAAACAAGATTGAAGTTCTCGAACAAGAGCTTAAGCGGCCATCTGAAAAGGAAGATGTACCTCAAGAGGTTACAATTGAGAGTTCAGAGCCGGAAGTTCAAGAGAAAATCATATATGTAAGTGATATATCGAGTTTACAGCACGAAAAACCTAAATTCAGTAACCCAGAGAAGGGGCATCCGGTTACTTTTATCGAGGACCTTGAAACGTATCTTGAAAAGAGACGTGATGTGAAAGGACGAGAGGTACAAATTGCCATTGAGTTTCTTAAGGCGGAGGCAAAGGCGTGGGCCCGAATTCATAAAGATTCATGGTATAGTTTCAATGACTTTAAACGAGAATTTCTCGAAACTTATAGGGGAAAACCCGAGCAGGACAAAATACGTAGAGAGATTGCGTATAACAAATGGAACGGGGAAAAATCAAACTCAATACATAATGAATTAGGCCGGAAAACAAACTAATAAAAAAAAACATCGATATAATGTTAGGGAGGCAGGTCGCCAGAAACAAACTAACAAAACTTTAAACTAGATCATCCACATAAATAGACTAAAAGTAGATCATCCACATAGATAAACTAAAAATAGATCATCCACCTAAAGTTAGGAAAGAGGTCGCACGAAAGCAATAAAAATAGGGATTCGTTCGTGTACTAGTCTAAAATCGTTCGTGTATTCGCTAAACATAAATTAGACATCGTTCATGTATTAACTTTAGAATCTTAGCTATAAACTTAACCAAACTAAAAACTATGATGCAAATACTAAGACGATAGTTCAATCTCAACCTAAAAGAATCATAGGTAACTGCGCACAATGAAATTTGAGTCCTAACCACTAGACAATCAGGCCAAATTAGAGATTATCGTAGTAAGAAGCAGATCGGAGAAAGTCGCGCGAGGGGGGGTAAGTTACAAATTGGTGCCGTGACCAGGATTCCTAATCAGTTTAAATTAAATTAACGTAAAATCGGGATCGTCATGGCTAGTTAAAGTAAATTTCAAGTAGGGATAAATGCCCTACAAATTGTTGCTTGTGAAAATGGAAAGGTCTTGAGATTGGACCTCGGCTTGAAAGTGTTTGCATTATAAAAGTCAGGGGGAAGGTATTATAAGTTTGCATTTCTTTGCAGATTGCTAAGGAATGAAAATTTATATTGAAGTTAAAACTCTTGAAGAATAGAAGCGTTAAACAGTGAAAAATACTCGGAAAGTAGGTCTGAAGTTGCCTGAGAAGTGGGTTGAAAGTAATAGTACGGGAGATACCGATGCTAATTCAGGAGCGACTCAAGCGTCGTTGGGACCTATTGGGTTTTGAAGATTAGGAGATATAAACAAAATAAGGTCATATGATATTTTTTCATTCACCGGTGGGTTTAGCTTCTACAGGCTTTCAAAAATGTAAAAAAAAATATTAAAATGGAAATACTCGAGCGCGTCAGATATTGTAGTTTAGATACTCCAAGGTGTCTCTGATATCGAAAATATATTCATCTGCCGATTTGCGTGGTGGGGGTGGCCATCCGGAAGTGGAGAAAATGAAAAAAAAAAAACATTTACTCGAGCGCGTCAGATATTCAAAGGGGATGTTAAGTGAGCCCTAAAAATGCTCCCCTTCGAAAATCTGCCAATTCGGAGGTGACGCAAGGTAGTAGCGAATTTTTGAAAATGCAAAAAAAAATCTCAATTTTGAAATACTCGAGCGTGTCAGATTATTTTACAGAAGGTTCAGCTTGCACTCCAAGTTATGTTGGCTTAAAATCTGACAATAATTTTGAGGGGTATTATTAATCTGACTCCTAGAAACAAAAATTATGATTTATTTTTAAGATTTTTTTTTCTTTCTGACGTGTAAGTTTAATAACTTTATGAGCTATTTCTTGTTCACAAAAAACACACTTTATATTTCTATGAAATATGTAAAAGCTCACAAAATATTATTCACAAAACTAACTTTAAAGCACAAACAAACCAGAGCGTTTTACATATAATAACATGAACGCGTTGTTTTGTGATGAGCTTTATTATACAGACTGTTGTTTTGGTCAACAACGCCCGTCACAGAGGTGGTTGTACTAACGATACTGATGTCAAAAAAAATATAAAAAAAAAAAATTATTTTTTCAAGGAAAATCCGAAAAAATTATTTATTTTGTTTATACAAGCGGGCGAGCCTACGCTACCGGTCGTTGACCGCGCGGCGCGGCGCGCATCATATGGCATGCAGTAGTACCTACGTACATAGTACCTACATACACCCCGCCTCGGTGGGAACGCGGGCGAATGCGGCGGGGCGGGCGGGCGGCGGGGGCCGGGGGGCGCGGCGATGTGCCACCCCCGCCCGCCGGCGCTAGCGCCAGCGGCCAGCGCCAGGCGCCAGCTAGTCTGCCTTCCACAGCCGCGGCTATTGCGCGTGCGTTGTTTCTGTGCTAAAATGGCTCGGTCGTTCGCAGGATTAACCAAAAGTGAAATTTACGATTTATTGAGTATTTAGTAATAGCGAAGATGAAGCGAATAGTGTGGCCGAGTGGAGTGCGACGTTTTCAACTCGTCCAAGTGAAACTCGTTACACCATAAGGACTGTTGTTTTTAGTCTCAGGGAATGGGTAACATTCGCTACACCTCGTCACACAACAGGTAGAGGTCAATCTGGGCTCCCTGTTAATGTTCAAGATGCAGTCCTTGAATACCTACTTTCGTGCGCAGCCGCGCGCGAATACCTACCTGGGATGCTGGGTGAAGCTTTGGCATTGACCATTTAACATCGGAGTTTGGTGATCGTTGGATAGGAAGAGGTGGACCCATACCGTGGCCACCACGTTCACCCGATCTAACTCAATTGGACTTTTATTTGTGGGGTGACGTAAAGTGGTACGCATGACGAATACGCCGACACATTAAAACAAGAGATACTGAACGCTTTAGAAGTGATTACGAAGAATGAAACTGTTTTATCGTGATTATAAGACAATTTGCGATGTCGTGCTTCTGTGTGCATCGCGCAACGCGGTAGACACTGAACAGATAAACCGTTAACGTAAAATCAGTGTAAATAAAAAAAACTTTTAGAAGACTTCGTGTTATGTGTAATCAATAATTTGTAAATCACGTTTAATGATTGTAAATAAGTTCGTTCACCTTTTTAAATACGCCAAAGGTACTTAATAACAGCGCCATAGAACTTTAATGGATATTATTAATGGATAAAAATGTCATTTCTAATTTAATAATTTCTAAATTATTCAGTTCCTTTGCCGGTCCTAAGCCCAGTAAAGTATGGAGGGAAAGAGAGTCTAAAATGTGTTGTTTACTTACCGTGATCTAAATAGGTAAAACGTTTGTGCAAAAGTAGGTACCTACCTAAGTAGGTACCGGCGACGACGCGACGCGCGATGTAGCTGCTCGTAGCGCGTAGATGTCGTAGCTCTAGTCTACGCGCTAAGGCTTTACCAATTACCATTTAATGTAAACATTTTTAGATATCTTGTGCAGAGATTTTCTTTTAAATAATGTTCCGAATTATAAAAAATATTTTTTTTTTATATTTTTTTTAGAACCCATATTAGTTATATTACTACCTCCGTTACGCGCGTTGCTGACCAAAACAACACATTGTATAATATATATAATTACATTAAAGTGAAAGGTATAGGTGAACCTATAGTTTGATGTAATACTTACCTTAACTTATTTTAATATGTATTTTAACCGACCAAAAAAAGTTATAATTCGACACGTTTAGCGCCGTGATATACTGTGATGACATTATGGCGACGAAAAGTAGTGTGAGGACGGTGCGAGAGAGTGAGAGATAGAGAAAAAGTAAAAGAGAAAGAAAGACAGAGATATGAATAGGTACATGTTTCACTGCAGCTGCTCGTTCGATTCGAAGACGATTTTTGTTTCTTCGGCTTATGAAAATCGGCAGATAATATTTTTCCCGCTATCCTTGAGTTATTTACTTTAAAATAAAAAATAAATCAACTGCGCTCGAGAATGTCGAAGTTGCGTTTTTTTTTGCAAGTTTGTGATCCTCTAACTCCCTTACGTCACGTTCAAATGGTCAGATTATTCATATACATACTTCTCACTATGTAATTAACCCACCATATCTTAATCTGACGCGCTCGAGTATTTCGAGTTATCGATTTTTTTTTACTAATCTGATCGGTTATTCTAGACGCACCCACCAGTGTAGAGGGCCTATATTTGGTGGAGGTACTCAACATGGTGCAAGGTACCCCCCTTATGTTCATCTGACGCGCTTTAGCTAATCCACAAATCCCCTCTTGGCGGTCCGTACTATAACCCTTTTCAGCCCTAGGGAGAATCGCTTTCAACTGACAACTGTCAAATTATTAAAAAAAAACTAGGTCTATTTTCACATTTCTATTGAACCATGTTTCAACTTTCTATACAGCCAGCGCGATGTAAAATTGAAATAACGTAAAGTTTAAGTAGGTATTAATTAAAATAAAATTCACTCACTTTTTCTTAAGCTAATTCCTATTTATATTTTTTTATTTTCTTTAATTAATACTTAATAATTAAAGAAAAACATTTTTTTTAGGTCGCCACAATGTAAATAAAAAATACTGGCTGAATAGCTAGCCGGCCAAAGAAAAAGAAATAGGTGGGAAAGTGTCAAGCGACTATCCGATCTTCACTCATTTTTTCTTTAGCTAATTCCTATTTTTATTTTGACTTTCCTTGCATTCGTAATGAAAAGCACAGTGTTATCCTCGGGAGAAAGACTTATTTAGTCCCGAGACGGGGTTTGGATAGATCGAGGGACTAAATAATTTACTTTTACCCCTAGGATAACAATGTACTATTAACCGATTAAATTGTCCAAGGTCGATTAGCTAGTGTTAGTGTGATTATACGTAAAAACTTTTAATAAAATATAAAACATTTTCGTTCGCGATTTAGAAGTTTAAATTAGTTATTTTCTGTAGTTCGATTAAATTAGTTAAATAAGTGATAAATAAAAAACAATTAAAAATAAAAAACGTTTAAAATGGGTAAGCGACAAGGCGCTAGTTCGGACGCTGAAAATAGTGATTCTAGTGAGGTTTTGGTCGACGTGGGAAACGTCAAACCACCGCGTAAACGAAAATGTAGTAAGGGTCTAAAGGCTTCCCTAACGAAAGGGAAAACTTACGAACATCTTTATAAACTAATCCAACGTACAACGCAACGATTGCAATATAAATAAATAAATAAATATAAACACACACTTTGTAAATGTGCTCCTTGCGGACCCTTCTTATTTAGTTTTGTGTTTTTATTTGGACCAAGCTTTCAATCATTATTTTTATTTTATTTTTTTTGTTTCTCTAAATTTTATGTTCAAATAGTAAATTAGTAATTAGTAAATTAGTAATAGTAAATTTTATTTGGAAATCGCATGCAGTTTGCACCTGTCAGTATAGTGATACTTATCCTATTATTTGATGCTAATTTGTTTTTTTACTGTAAGTGTTAGTGTTTACTATGTTGGTGTAACTTTTAAATAAATAAATAAATAAATAGACGTTCTCGGTCAAGAATTAAAACAATCTAAGGAAAACGGGGAAAAATTCCTAGAAAATTCGTTAGAAAACTCTGAACCCGAAGTTCGAGAAAAAATCATTTACGTTAGTGACATTGCTAATCTACAACATGATAAACCGAAGTTTTATAACCCACATAGGTCACACCCGGTTACGTTCATAGAGGATTTAGAATCGTATTTCGACAAACGCCGCGACACTAAGGGACGCGAAGTACAGTTAGCGATCGACTGTTTCAAATCAGAAGCGAAGGATTGGGCTAGAATATACAAGGATGCTTGGTTCAATTTCGCGGATTTTAAAAGAGAGTTCTTAGAAACGTATTGGGGGAAGCCGGAACAGAATAAAATTTGTAGGGAAATCGCGTACAATAAATGGGACATGGAAAAATGCCCAAAAATGATGGATCATTTGATTAAGTTAGTCGGTCAGGCAAAAATGTTAACTAGGCAAATACCCGAAGAAGATTTAGTATCGGACATCATAAAACATTTTCCTACGAACGTACAAGATTTGTGGTTTTGGTCTAAAAATCAAACTATCGCAGAAGTAAATTCTTGAGGATCATGGACGACAATAGGGTCTTAGAAAAACGGACTCCAAGATATCAAAATTATAAAACAAAAACGAACGATAGTTGGAAGAGAGATATGCAAAATAAATTTAGGAAAGATTGGAAAAAACCTAGCGAGGTAAAAACCAATGTCAAACCTACATCAACTATGACTTCAGCTAGCTTGGAGGAAGTGCAGGGATCAGAAAACACCACAAATTTAAACAATTAATGGCTACGAAAAGGATTCCGGTCGTAGTCAGCGGTATAAGGAATCGAGGTTACGAAATAATGCGCAAGATGGGATGGCGTCCAGGAGAGAAACTAGGAAAACATCTAAACGGACTTTATAAACCAATAGCGTTAAACGGACAAACTCGTAGGGAAGGTTTAGGATACGGATTTAGCGAAATGAAACATAGTTTCGTGGAGCATATGCAAAGCAAACCAAATATGTTAGAACACGGTGTAGTTATCTCGGAATTAGATGTTAAAACTGTATTAAACGAAACGCGCAGGGAGGAAGAAGTGTTAGAAAACGTTAGATGCGAAATTTTAGTTAATATTTTTACCTTTGAGATAGAGGCTCTTCTAGACACCGGAAGCGATATCACTTGTTTGTCAGAGGAATTATGGGTAGAAATTAAAAATAAAAATCCAAATTTACCAGTTATGCCAGTAAAGCCTTTTTTTTTTTTTTTTTTATGTCATAGGGGGCAAACGGGCAAGTGGTACACCTGATGCTCGTCATGGTCTGTGTCTTCAGAGGCGTTAGATGATGTTGTATTTGGTGTTAGATCAGAAAAAGGAAAACTTATGTTAGGTTCATCTCCTATAACGATCGGTGATCGATTTATATCTGTAGCTGGACATAAGTACGCTACCACTCTTGGCTTAAAACAATTGTTGCTTAAAAAAGATATCGATTTAAAATTAATTACGGATAGCGACTTGAAAAATTACAAAACTATGTTAATGAACACAAACGCTCACCGTCGAGATTACGATGCAAAAAAACCCATCAAAAGTAATAAAGGACAAAAATACGTACAAATCATTAGACCTCTGTTTAATATAAAACAAACGAAAGGAGAAGGCTTACCGTCAATGAAAAAAATACGAAAAGATGTCGACTTAGTATACTGGGACGATCCTAATGAATTGGTGGAACGATTAAAACTATTGATAGCATCACGAGAAGCTGGTAACACCGGACTTGACAATGAAATCATTTCTATCATAGAAGAATTGCGTGAAAGTGGACTCATTAATGCCTAAATAAAATAAATATGTGCATTACTAACGATTAGTTTCATTTTATATTTAGCCTCCCTAAGTAGCAGGTCCTACCTTAAAATATGAGTATAGACAAATTTGGTCATCATATTCATAAAAGAATACGTTTGTCAGAGTTTACATTTAATGACAAGGTGTTAATGAAATCTGAAAATGGTGATTATGATCTAAAAACAGCTAGACTAAGAGGCATCAAATTTCCTATAGAAGCATACGATGCGGTTAATAAAGAGTATGTCGATCAATTACATGATATGATTATAAAAGAACTCAATAACCTTGTTGAAAATATGCGTTCACAAATTATAATTGACATTACAAATACCGTTACATCTACTTTAAAAGCATACAATGCTTTGTTGAGATCTCATAATGGAGATTATGATTTACAAACAGCTAGACTGAGAGGCATCAAACATCCAGTAGAAGCAGATGATGCTGTTAACAAGGAGTATGTAGACCAACTAAACACCAAGATGTTTAAAGAATTCAATGGCCTTATTGACAACTTACGTTCTCAAATTGATGAGTCTACTTTAAAAGCAACGTCTTTAGGGTTAGTAAATCAGTTGGAAGAGAAACTTAATAAGAACGGGGTGGACAACTAGATTTAAAGTGCATTACAAAATGACAAAACAGGAAGTAGTCAATGAAATCCACAAAGCCGCTCGAAAAAACTTTACAAGACGTCCTGTTTTTCTTAAGGGAATCGATGATTTGTGGCAAGCCGATTTGATAGATATGCAATCTCTTCGAAAATATAACAACAACAATAAATATATCCTTATAGTAATAGATTGCTTTACAAAGTATGCCTGGGCTGAACCGTTGAAATCAAAGAAAAAACTTGATGTAACTCAAGCTTTTAAACATATTTTAATCCGAAGCCAAAGAAGGCCATACAATTTGCAAACCGATATGGGGAACGAGTTCTACAACGATTCGTTTCAAAAGCTTATGAAGACGAATAAAATTACCCATTATTCGACGTTTTCTATAAAAAAAGCTTCAATTGTTGAACGTCTTATCAAAACTATAAAGCAAAGACTGTTCAAACACTTTAGTCTGATTGGGAGTTATAAATGGTCTGACAAAACTTTGAATAATATTATGCAGTCTTATAACACCACAAAACATCGCACCACTGGTTTTAAGCCTGCAGAAATTAATAAAACTATAGAACCAGACGTAAAAAGAAATATTAATAAATTACACTCTTTTCCATCTGTACCACAAAAATCTAAATTTAAGGCTGGGGATTGCGTTCGTATTAGTAAATACAAAAATTGTTTTGAAAAGGGATATACTCCTAATTGGTCTACAGAATTATTTACTGTAAAGAAAGTAAATAATACCATTCCACAAACGTACCACATTGAAGATCAACGTAAGCAGCCTATTTTAGGAAGTTTTTATGAACAAGAACTGCAGAAGACTAACTATCCTAATGTGTATTTAATAGAAAAAGTGTTGAAAAAGAAAGGGAGTAAGATATTCGTTAAATGGTTAGGGTTACCTCCTGATGAAAACAGCTGGATTGATAAATCCACATTGTTAAGTTAAGAAGATATAAAACTATAAACAGTATCGTTACTTTAGTCATTTTAATACGAGTCATGCATGGTGGTGGACTCGTTAACAATTTAATAAATAACTTACCTTTTGAGATTCATATACCTGGGTATAATTACTGTGGACCAGGAACAAAACTTCAGAAACGTTTACAAAGAGGTGATCGCGGGGTTAACAAGTTGGACGAAGCCTGCATGCACCACGATATCGCCTACGCCAATAACACAGATTTACCTAATCGTCACAAAGCGGATTTACAATTGTTAGACATGGCTAAAAAGAGGTTAGAAGCAAAGGATGCAGGGAAAGGTGAAAAATTGGTCTCATGGCTGGTTAGTAAAGCGATGAAAGCTAAAGTAAAATCGGGTTGGGGAGTTAAATCATTCAAACATTTTGTCACGAAAATTCGTTCACATGTTAAAAAGCTAAAACCAAAAAACCGTAAAACGCTGATAAACCTGTCTTATGCAGCTGCTAAAAGAATGATTCCGCTAGCTCGTCAAATCAAATTACCTCGAGTGATACCAATACCAAAAACCGGAGGAATATTACCACTTATCCCAATATTTGCGGGTTTATCAGCTCTAGGCGCTCTGGCGGGAGGAGCGTCTGGAATTGCAAAAACTGTGAATGATTATAAATCTGCTCAAAAGAATTTGCAGGAGACAGAGCGTCATAATAAAACCATGGAGGCTATAGCACTGGGAAAAGGCTTATACATAAAGCCTTACAAAAGTGGGAAAGGTTTATACATAAAAGCTTCAAAAAACTAACTACGCTACCTAATCGTGCTTTGACAAATGTAGACATTTTGAAGTACGCTGCAAATATTCCGCATTTCCGAGGTGTTTACATGAAAGATGAATTACCCAGAAGTCCGAGGAAGATTGAATGTGGTATTGTTAACCTAGATGATTCGAAGAATGAAGGAACACATTGGGTAGCATATGCAAAACGAAATAATTATTGTGAATACTTTGATAGTTATGGTGATTTGAAACCGCCATTTGAATTAGTGAAGTATTTAAAAAATATGAACATTTTTTATAATTATACAAGATACCAAAAATTTAACACTGTTAATTGTGGTCATTTATGTTTAAAATATTTATGGAAATTTTGGAATAAAAAAGTATAAAACATTAAATTTTGTTTTAGTCATGTCATTTGCAAAATGTCTTTAACACTATCAATTACGGGAAACTCATCAATTTTAACTACTTATTACTCTCCCACCCTACAACTTAATGGAGAATATGAGTGTGCTCTGTTATATTTATCTACATTTAATTCAATTCCAAATATTGACTATAGAAATAATAAATTTTACTATGGTACTAATGAAGTAATTACTCTACCGGAAGGAGCCTATGAATTGCAAGATATCAGTGACTATATAAAATCAGAAATAAAAGACGCAACATTTCAACTTCACTGTAATAACAACACATTAAAAATATCCATACACTGCACCAAAGATATTGATTTTACCAAGACAGATTCTCTAGGAAATTTGCTGGGCTATGGAAATAAGTTTCTGAAAGCAAATAAATGGCATGTTTCACATCTGCCAGTGAACATTTTGCCTACGACCGTGGTGAGAGTCGAATGTGATATAGTGAGTGGATCATATATAAACGGTGAACCAAGCCATATTGTTTACGAATTTGCACCTAACGTGCCGCCTGGATATAGAATCATCGAAGCCCCTAAAAACGCGATATATTTCCGAATCAATCAAAGTAATATCAACTGCATCCATATTAGATTTTTGGACATAAATAATAACTTAGTCAATTTACGTGGTGAAGAAGTGCAACTTTTTTTGCATTTGAGAAACATTAGTAAAAATAATGATTGATTACAATAAATACGTGCCTCGAAAATCAAAAACTATCAGTTCTGCGCGAGTAACCCTCAACAAAACATCTCCTTATAGGAAAAAAAATAAGTTAATTCGAAAATCAAAAATCGTCAGTTCTGCGCGAGTAACCCTCAACAAAACATCTTGTAGGAAAAAAAATAAGTTAAATAAAGATAATAAAGCATTCCTTAAATTAATCGGATTATTAAAATGAATATCTTAGACGTTTTATCTGTTCCATCTTACGACAATTCCGTTGAAGGGGTCGAATTCCATTCATATAAACCGTATGTAACAAGTTTCAACAGGAATGATGAAATACGCATTCCGATCAACCAACAAGATTTGTACATATTGCCATCAGCGAGCACTTTATACTTGGAAGGACAAGTTGATGTTAAAAAACGAGATACTAAAGAGCAAGTAAACACTGTAAATTTTACAAATAATTCTCTTCTTTACCTATTTCAAGATATTCGGTATGAGTTAAACGGAGTTGAAATAGATAAAATAAAAAACGCAGGAATAAGTACTACAATGAAAGCGTTGGTTTCAATGAATGAGAGTGAATCTAAAATGTCAAGAGCCTGGGGCTGGGATATAGGCGGTATTACAAATACTCACCGAGGCAGTTTCGCAGTTTCCATTCCCCTCAAAAATATACTTGGCTTCGCTGAAGATTATCAAAAAGTTGTGATCAATTGTCGGCACGAATTGATATTGTTACGAAGCAACACAAATTTAAACGCTGTTAAACTTAACAACGGTGAGGTTATTGAAGACGTAATTATAAATAAAATAATTTGGCGGGTACCACACGTAAGAGTTTCAGATAGAGAAAAGATTAATCTTCTCAAGTATTTAGAAAAAGACCGACCACTCCAGATTGTATTTAGAAATTGGGATTTGTATGAATATCCAGCTTTACCTAAAACCACTAAACATACGTGGTCAATAAAAACTGCATCTCAAATAGAAAAACCACGATATGTAATTATTGGATTGCAAACGAACCGAAAGAACAATGCAAGTTCTGATATGGCGCAGTTCGATCATTGTAACCTAAGTAACGTCAAGGTGTACCTTAACTCAACTTACTTTCCATATGAAAATTTAAATATAAACTTTGCAAATGACAGATTTGCTTTAATATACGAGCAATACGCAAGATTTCAACAGTCGTATTATGGAAGGCGATCAGAAGCTTTGCTAAGCCCTAAGCAATTCAAAGATTTAACGCCATTGTTCGTTATCGATTGCTCCAGACAAATTGACAATTTGAAGTCAGGGCCTGTTGTCGACGTACGCGTTGAACTCGAAGCAGATTCTGAGATACCTGATCAAACTTCAGCCTACTGTCTTATACTCAACGATTGCATTATCGAGTATAAACCACTCAGCAGCACGGTGAAAAAACTATCATGAATCCTGACATTATAATAGCCGATCTTCAAGGTTTTAAAGATGCGAATAATAAATTCATTGTTAAAGAAGTGGCAATTGCAACAAAATACCAAACACAAACATTTTTAGTTAAACCACCATACTCCTATAATTTTTTAACATTCGAAGAAAAAAAGCAAGTTCAGTGGTTGCAACGTAACAGAGGTATTTACTGGAATGAAGGCTATATAGATTATAGAGAGTTTCAACGAGTCATCGCTCCTTATTTAGAACATAAAAAGGTCCTAGTAAAAGGAATCGAAAAAATCAAGTGGATCAAAGAATTATGCTCTAATTGCGAAGTTATAGATTTAAGCAAGAAACTTGAAGAAATAAGCTTTTCAAACTTTTCTACGTTACATAAAGTGTACTGTACTGATTTATTCAACCATAACTGTGTTAATCATAAGAAATATTGTGCGTTAAAAAATGTAACTTGTTTAAAATTATGTTATTTAGAAAACTATTTTAGTAATTGAAATCTATCACTTTTAATTTTTTCATTAAAAATAATTAATAATAACTTGGTTTTTTACTAAACCTTACCCTCGTATAGTATTATGAAAACACCGATTTTATTAGACCATTGTTTTATTACGAAAACATATATGAATATAAATATAGTCATCTTACATAAACAAATAACAAATTTTACACATAGCCGTTATACTGTCGTTGAAATTTTGTTAATTAATGCTTCAGTACCATCCAAAATATTATTTGTAGCACTTTCATCCTGAACTGGATATTGAGCCGTCACTAGCGCCATCGACTTGGATTGCCAACATACTTTGTCTTCCTCTACGTTATTTTCTTCATCTTACTTATAAATTTTACATGTATAAACATGCACTATAGCCGCATATAGTTTTTGAAATTTTGTTAATTAATGCCTCAGCATCATCCAAAATATGATCTGTTGCACTTCCATCCTTAACAGGATATTGAGCCTTCACTAACACCAACGAATTTTCTGGATTGCTTACGTCAGTAATGCTAAGTTTAATTAGCTTTGTTGTTTTCCTTAACGGCTCCCTGCTGGCTACGAATGTGGTGCCAAAGCTCCTCTTTTTAACACTCTGCTTGCTCAATGAACTGCATGCTCCATCTTCGTTCTTGTTAAACACCTCTTCAAAGGCGGCTTGTGTGGTTTGTGAAAGCAACGTTGGCTGCAGCTTTCTGGACTTTTTCCTTTTGCTGACTTCAGGAAATTCTTGACTAAACCCTTCTAGAGGATCTTGTGCGCATTGTTCATATATATCACTAGGAGTAGACATGATCTGAAACAATCAAAAAATTATAATCGGTTCACTTATCAGAATAATAGTAGGTACTTAACAAATTAAAAATGCATGCTTACAATTCCAAATCGATACGAAGCTGATGACAGTACCTCGGTAGAGCACGTCTCGGTAATGACTGTTCGAGGAGCTAAACAAAACTACAGTGCCTATGTGTTGAAGTTTCCAAGTTGGAACATGTCTAAACATGTTACTGTTTGTACAAGCACGGAGACTGATGATCATATTTCTATGTTGTAATGTTATATGTTATTATTGTGATTATAATGAAACATGTCGGTACATGTCCAAACAGCAACATTGTATTTGTATCAAAGTGAAAAGTCAAATAAAACTCTTGGTTTTAATGTAATTTAAAATTTATTTATATTTCAGAAAACACTAAAATTAACTTACACTGTATTCATATTTACTTAATATTAATACATATCTATTACATAATATTGCTTACAATTTCGTAGATAATTATAATAATCATTATCCTAAGGATAATTTAAACAATCTTATTTCTACCTAATATTTTATAATACTCTATATTAATAGTTACATTCTATGAAATAGTGAAAAAAATTAAGCAGTACAACCAAATATTGACTGATTACCCCAGGCGATGGTTGTCACCTTATCTGATTCTAACAACCGCTTATCATCATTGGCTGAAAGAGCAATTTTATTTACGGATTGAGTAAATATTTCATGCTTGATTGTTTTAAACAAAACGTTTCTTTTTCGAACGACATCACAATTGTATAAGACATGTTTATAGTCTGATGCATGCAAATTTTTAATTACATTTCGTTTTGTTCCTTTTGCTTTTTTAATCGTTCTGTCTAAAGTTTTAATACAATAAAGCTTTGACCTTAACCCTACAAACTCCTTAACTATCTTACCACCCATTTCGTCCTTAAACAACCCAGGAATCTTTTTGTTTACAATTGGCAAACCAAACTTGTTATTGTAATCGTAACTGCTAGTATCAAAATATTTTAGAAAATTCATTTTAAAATCTCTGTAAACATCTTCTGTCTGTACATTGTAAATAAAACTATCAGTATCAGTATAACATACTTCAATACGATTTTCGTAAAATGGCTTTATTACTGAGTAATGGAAGTCATACATATGACTTTTAGAAAGTTCGAGTACAGCAAATCCAATGTAGATCGGCTTGTTTAGAACAACCCTTGAACGTTTCATTTGTATTGCTACTAGGTCATCAGAAAATATTGATGCGCTGTGAAAATTTGGGTTCGCTATCAACTTCTCGGCACCAATAAATTTTTTTGTTTGGTTATTCATGTCTGACCACTTATTTACCAATCGTACATCTACCCATTGTTCTGTGTTTTCCAATGTTTTTCCAAATATACTATTATTTAACAATTTAAAAAAAACTTGTTCAAAAACAGATTGAGCTCTTTGACGCAGCTCAGTATTAAGGTCTATATATTGTTTTAAAAAATTACTTTGTTTGAAAGTTATAGCTCGATGGATTTTTCTCAAAACCAAACCATGTTCTAAGCATTTTTTAAGGTGAACGTAATGAATAACGTAGTGATATTTGTCATATAAGTTGGGTATTAATTTTTTTGTTTTTCCTGTGGGAGATTTAATTTTTTCAGGACAAAATGGAAAATCATTGTGTTGGGTGTGTAAATTTGGAGGATAAAATAAATCAACCTCAAGAATAAAGCCATTTTCAGCGTCATCCGTAATGTGTATTATATTTAACTCTAACTTCTTAATTTCACTATCGCTTAAAAATCTGAAGTCTGAATGAGGTAATGTTTGACACATACTATATCCGTACAAATTATTACAATCTAAATACATAATGTACGAGCTTGGCGTAGAGGGGTCAAAAGTTTCCAGATATCTATGATTAGCTTTAGCGTGTCGTTTGGAGCACATGCAAACGCCACCTCTAATACCTTGTTGTATCAAACGAAAAATTTCTAAATCACTTATAAGTTCCAACCGAACGCGAGTTTTTAAAAGCATTGCATCAAATGAAAGACTTGGTGCAGTAAGATAAAAGGCGGGATCGAGTTGATAATATTGTTTACATGTTAATCTAAAATTTTCATAGATATCAGTCAACAAAAGGACGTCTGACTCGAGATACAAATCAGTAAATTGACCCATATTATTAATAGAAAACTCAAGCCACATCGCTCGAGCGTGTTCGTAATCTTCATCGGTAATTGACTCATTCGTAAGCGAGTTAAAAAAACGGTCTTTAGACGGTAAACAGGTATCAGCATATCGTTCCCAACTAGACATGTAATCATATGGATACACTCCTTTTCGAGTGAGCAGATTAAAGTGTTTTTCATCAGGATAGTAAAATTTTAAGTATCTAAATTCATCCTTTTTCATGGTTGCGGCTAACTTTTCTAAGCTTGTCCCCAAAAACTTGAATGAATCCACAAATCTTATTTGAAAATAATCTTGTCCAGAAATCGGAATAAACTTTGTGAAAGAAATATAGTTTTCTTTTGTTTTCGGTATTACCTTAATAGACCCGGGGGCTTTTCCTAATTCTTTGATAAAAAGATGACAATCATAACCCGACAGGTTATGAAAGACAACAGGCAAGAACTTTGGTACTTGATATTTTAAATTACAGTAACTATGAGCAGCGCCACGGAACTGTCCTGTCAAATGACAATGATCACGAACTTTATCTACTGTTATTAGACCCTCGCAAATGTGACAAGTCTCTGCGTTCTCATAATTATAAGCATCAGTATCAGTAAAAACCATAGGCACGTTTTTATTTAATATTTCGCTGATTTTCTTTGCATCGTCACAAATAGATTTAACAAACTTATCTGCACAATCACGTCCTCTATATGAGGTTATGTGGTTGTATCGTGAATCTACTGTACAAACGAGGTGATAGGCAAAAGCTACAGGTACATGTCGCTGTTGAGTCACTGTAGAAGATTTTAACGGATCGGGTTCGCAACTATCGTAAGTTTCGAGCATAGCTTCAAAATCTGCATAAACAACAAAAGGAACGTTTTGCTTTCGGTCATAATTTTTAAATTCTATAAAGGAACCTTTTGGAGGTAATTCGGTAGCCACACCTCCGCAGATATGAGAACATAACTGATCGTTCGAGTTGAAAAATTGTAAACAATGATCGCAAAAGTGCAATTTGTTACAATGCTTAGTAATTTGACTTCTAACAAGACGCGACAGATCCTTTATCAAACAGTAATGCGACATATCACCTTCTTCAAGATAAAGTAAGTGAATAACTTTTTTGTTCAATGCGTCTGATTTGTAAAGTGGACCGACCACTAACTTCTTATCATTTAAACCGTATACAAAAATACATATATGCGGATTGTTCTGTTCAAACCGAGCGATGTCTGAGAAACTCATTGGGAACGATAAGCCATCCACGTTCAACACGTCATTAAATTTAGGATAAGATGAAACTCTATCAGAATGACGTTGAGCAGGATACAAAGCAGCAGTTACTGACCATAAAAAACAAAAATTATCATTATTCTTTATATTTAAACAGGCTTTTTTTGATTTGATTAAAGCCGGCAACTCAATGAAACTTGAACCACGCAAAGGCTGATATTTGTTTATGTTAACTTCTAAATGGGAATTATGCAAAAATGTCCAACCACTATCACGCTCTTGAAATTCACTTGCTTTTTTGATCAAACTGGTTTTTACCTCGAAAAATAAAGTATCAAGATTGCAATTTTGATAAAGAGTAAAATTTTTCGTGCCAAATGATTTTATCTCTTGGGAATCATTTTTTAACAAGAGAAAAACCCCAAAATATTCGAAATTGGCCTTGACACAGTGATGTTGCTTAAGTGACATTTCAATTAACGACTTGATTTTAGTTTGTATATGATCTAAAAAACTTTCTATTGAAGTCCGATCCTCAGAATCCGATGAGGTAACTTTGTATGAGGCTATTCGGTTGCGAAAAGCGGAATTAATTTTGAAGATACCTTCACTTAATGTAGAATAATTTTTATTTTTATGATCAGTACTTCGCAAGTGACCTATCCAACGAACACGACTAACAAAAACTTTACAATCTTCGCAATACGGCATTATTTATGTTAAATTACTATGAATGACAATAAAAAGTAAAACTAAATGGAGATAGGTACTCCGCAGAAGCTTGTAAAATACAGTGTAGGTGAAAATAATTTAAATTATCTACTTAAAACCTTTGTCACTAAAAAATACAGGTTCGCTATCAGTAAACAGCTCGTGTGCTTTGTGCATGAACTTTTGCAAGGCTTCCCATTGCGAAGTATCCCGATTTAATTTTAATTTCAAAGCCACTTGCGCTGACCGCCACCGTTGATCTGGCTGTGCGGTCGCAGCCTCTTCAGTATTATAAACTCGTACCTCTATATAAAAATCTCCTTCCAGATGTTTATCCCGGCGAACTTTCCCGCCGGGGACTCGAGTGCTGAGGTAGGTCTGGAGGCCGGTGTTGGTAGACAGCTTATTTGTTTGTTTTGTCACCGGCTCCAGACCGAAGAGGCCTCGTTCGTATTCCGAGCTGTAAAAAATAAAAATAAAAAAATGTTACACAAATTAAGCGATATTACCCATTAACTACCTAAAAGTCTAAAATATAAAATATTATAAATAATGAACAAGTTAAATTTTAAAATCAATTATTTAGTTTGTAACTTATAATAAGTAAGTTGGTTCACAGTAACCGGTTAATAAGGCTACTGCTGTAAAAAATATATATAAATGTATAGTATAAAAAACTCAAGCCACTACAAAAATTGTCGTGGTTCGATAGCAAAACAGATGGACAACACGGCACAACACACAAGAAATAAAGTTCAAAACAGACATTTAAAAATACTAATAGGTATTCAATGTAAAATTTCTATTTACCTACCTCGTTGAGGTCGACGCACTCCTGCTGTCGCTGCTGTGGCTATTGGTGTTAGGCTTCTTTTTGGATCTGTAAAATACATTTGGATTTTTTCATTATTGCATAAATCCCCCAGTGCAAAATAGCGATGGGCGATTATTACTAAAATTTATCGAATTAGTCGATTGTTCGGTTTAGTCGATAAAAGTCGATAATAATCTATATTAGTCGATTGTTCAGTATCTACTTCAACTACTAATTCAGTAGTTACTAACTACTAGTTAGTAACTACTAATTCAGTAGTTAGCAACTACTAATTCAGTAGTTCCTAACTACTAGTTAGTAAAAAAAAAAGTAGTCAGTAAAAAAAATAGTATTTAGTAGTTAAGTAGTTCGTAAGAGTTTCGATTCGTAGTCGTAAATCTAAGGACTACTAAAATAAGTAGTTACATAAATGTAGTTGGCGTGCGCTGATATAGTTACTGTCAATAGTTACTACAGTTTATAAATTCGTGCGCCACTACTTGCGATTGCAGTTATTACTTCTTTATCGATTGGTAGTTGGCACTGATTATTCAGTGGTCTAAATTAAGTTGTATAAATCTAATGACTATTCGTTTATTGGTTTGTCGACGGTAGGAGTTTCTTTGAGAGTAAAATATAAAATAAGTAAAAAAGTAATTATTCAAAGTATATACGAAAATATTTTGTATTTGTGTTAAAAAGTATTTTGTTTAAAAGCACTTTTTAATTACTTTTTAAAAACTACGTTTTAACATTAAAACACTAAATATTTCAGTGTTTGTGTTAAAAAGTCGTAAGGCCCGACCATTATTATTATGCTTTTCATGTCTAGAATTTTTATACGATTTCTTTTGTAAATTTTAACGATAAAACTCGTTTCAAATAACATTATTATAAGAAAAAAAAAAGTTAAATTAATTGTTTTAACTATGAATCTCCAACTCTAGTTAAGTATAGGGCTCATTATGCAATACATAGATAGTAGTTAGTATTCAACATTACTTTTTAGGTAAGAGTCTTTTATGGTAGCATAATGCTGCCAGTACAACTCTAACTCCACCTATAGTATCTAGACAGTACTCTGAAGTCTAAACTATTCAAGTAGGTGCCTATCTAGCTAGCTTCGTGCATTTAGATATAAACTCACACCAGTACCACAAGAGGGCGTTAAATCTATATTTGATGCTTTGTGATTCTGTAAAATAATTATTTTAAAATTTTAACTGATATATATATATTTTTTTTTTTCAATTTATTGGGCTTATAAACAGTGTGTACAATATATACTTGTAGTAACTTACTTAGCTAAGTTTACCAATTGTACCACCAAAACCATTAACCACTAACACAGTTACTAGAAAAAAATAATATATACCGAGAAGTGGTTGTGCATTTACAAAATTTACAAATTTTAAATTTACAAATTCTTATAAATAAACCAAAATTGTTATCTAATTAAAACTTAGAAAAAAAAAAGTAGATTGCAATTATTGATGTTAGTCAATAAACTTTTAACTAAGTATCTACTAATTGGCGCGCACCTATACTACTAAATACAAAGTAGAAACTACTAAATACTAATATTTAGTTACAAAAGATGGCGCAGTGGCACAATCGCCGCCACACCGCCCACACCGCTCCGCAGTTAGTACTTACAACTTAGTAATCACTAGTCAGTACTTCAGTAGTTAGTAGTTCGTCGATTGTTATTACTATACGACTAAATAAGTAGTTCAAAAAATCGACGCAACACGACACGCACGCATCGCAGTTAGTACTTACAAATTAGTAGTCAGTAGTTAGTAGTTCGTCGATTGTTATTCGAATAATAATGGTGGGGAATTACTGAATCGACAATCGAATGCTCAGTAGCTGAATCATCGATTCAGTCGATTGTTTTTTTTTCAACAATCGCCCATCGCTAGTGCAAAATCATATTAAACTAAAAAATCTTATTAAACAGTGCATAAACTATTCTTACCTAACTGACGATGCCGAAGCCTCTAGCGCTCTTTTCGGTGTCTTTTTTTTAGGCTTTTCTACCGGCGCGGCAGCCACTGCACCCTGGAGCTCATCCGATGAATACTCAATATCCGACCTGAAATTTAAAACATTATTTGTTATAATTTTTATTTATTTATTTTTTATAGTACACAACACAGATAACATGTTCTTAAACACATTTTATCTTGCCAAACAATTTAAATCAGATGCGTATCCTAAATTATGTGTACCTAATTAGTTAACACAATGACTTTACAACAACTTCACAAAATAACTATACACGATAACTTTAAAAAACATAATATAGAACCTCCAAATTATTCTCAATAAATTAGAATAAAATGTAAATAATGCAAGTACTTACGTACATTTTGATTTATCCTTACTGCTTTATTACCAGCGTCGATGCACTTTAATCAAGAGATGAATTAATTATAATGCCATTTAATTGACACCTGTGTTTTTATAGAGCAAAAAAAACAAAATAAGCAAAATGTCTTTACCACAGATGATGGAACGAACTAGATATGGCATCGAGCGTAACGTAACGAATTCGGTTCTGAGTAAAAACGTGTACCCACTTACTTTTTCATGAACACATTGATTTGCGTTATACGATTGCAAAATAAAAGTAGATTTTCGAAATATAGGTAACCAAAATTAAAACCTCGAAAACAGTAACTAAGTATTTGTTCCTTGAAATAAAAATATGCACAAGAGCATTTGTGTTTATAATTTCCGCTGATATCCCCTCCACGCCTCTTTCTATTATTTTACCTACCATAAATTGCACCGACTGCCCCGACAAACTTTGAGCGTGACTCATTTGTATACAGCGTACTACACCGATAAGATGGCTAAAACTCCTAGCGCCATGTCGAGTGAGGAGGAACGTTTAAACTCATTTGTAAATTGGCCACTGGCATACTTGTCACCGGAAAGTTTGGCAAAAAGTGGTTTCTATTTCATAGGTCGCGGTGACGAAGTGCGTTGTGCGTTCTGCAATGTCGAGATAATGAATTGGTTGCAACTCGACGAACCTGACCAAGAACACAGGCGGTGGTCACCGCGGTGTCCACTATTTCGCTCCATTGCTGATACATCATTTGATCGCGACGAGTGCGGCATGTTCGGTGCAGATACCAATTATATAGACCCCCACGTTAAGACGCTTAGGGAACATGCGCAAAAAGAGCACCACCACAACAACGTTGTCGTCAACACCACTACGCAAGTTCCTCACGAAACTGACGAGAAAATGTGCCAGGTAGACAAGTGTTGTAAAGTTTGTTTCGATGAAGAGTGCAATGTATGTTTGACGCCGTGCGGACATGTGGTTGCATGCGCCGCGTGTAGTTTTTCTATTCATAATTGTCCAGTGTGTAGACGTCCTATTGTAAATGTTGTAAGGTTGTATTTCTCTTGAATGAAAAACAATAATTTAAAGTATTTTTTTGGTAAATACCTGTTATGACATTTTTGTTTGGATTAAACACGCTAAATATATATTATCGTTGTGTGTATTATTTATTCCCGATGTACATTGAATTACGTTATGCGATTGCAGAATACAAGTATATTTTTCGAAATATAACCGAAAATTGAAACTTCAAAAATGTAAATGTACCTACTTGTTAAAATAAAATTTCAAACTTATTAAGGAATGGACTAGATTCATAAGTTTCTCATTAATATGCCGCATCTATTATGTGTCGAGTGCAATGGTTCAATTATTTCCATTGTAGCAAGTTACTGCATGCCAAGCAAATACTTACTTATCGGTATCACCAATGATACTATTCTCATGTATTACTACTACCAGTTATTTCCTCGGTTTCGCTCACATGAATTCCAAACTCTCTCAGACATTTTTTTTTTTACGGAATGATAAGTAGGTATGGCATTTTTGAACCCAAAGTATAAGTAGGTATATCAAATTTTATGAAAAACCTTTCAACAATTCTGAAGATTGTTTGGATGGATAGAGATAAAAAAATATAGAACATTTAAATGGTTATTAATGTTTTTACAAATGCAAATAACACTCAGTTGAGTTTTTTAGAACAGAGTTATCTCGATATTACAGACAGAAAATCGTATTTTAGTTATATTTAGATCCAACTTGATGGGAAAGCGACGGCGCGCGATGACATTTCAGCGAATTTTATAAATAATAAACATGCGCGGACCGTGGAACCGTGGTGATCAGCACTTTAGAGTTATGAGAACAATAAGTATACGTACTGATTGCAGAAACAGTACCTACAAACGATAAGTGCTTGAAGTCATAAAAATTATATTTTATACCTCTTAAATATATTATAAGCAAATATTTTTTGTAAACCGCGGGAAATAGTTCCAGCTTTAAGAACTCGTTATCACTGTCATAATTTCCAAATAGACCAAAATTCATGAGTTTTCGTATTTCGTTTTTCTACATAATAATTTATGTTTTGCGTTAAATTCTCAGATTAACTGTATGTTTATTAATGCAACGTAATAAAGACATACATGAACCATTTAAACAGAAACATGTGTGGTTATTACATATTTGCTAACCGTACCGAATGTCAAAGGTAAGTAAAAAAATAAAGATAAGTAGTAAGCGAAGCGAAGGGAAACATACAGTACAGTACAGTCTCTGCTGTTGCGATTTAGACATTGCGAGTGCTTAGAATCTTTGTGTTCACTGCGTAAAGTTATGGTGTCCTCGAGTCAATCTGATCACAAAATATGTGCTTTATTTATAACTCAGTGACGACTTGAGCAATCTAGCCCTAGTTTCTGATTTACAGAAGATCGTTGAGCCAATCTGGTGCCGAATTTGATTCGGCGACGACTTGAGCAATCTAGCCTGAAAATCTGAAACTTTGAAGATCGTTGAGCCAATCTGGTACTGAGTTTAAATATATGCTTTACATAACTGTGGAGAGACACCTGACAATATAGTGAACATAATAGTTTCTAACATAAGTATAATTCAATTATTAAATTCAAAGTTTTTACGTATAACTTGTATGTGCTTATGTGTGATGAAAATACTTAATAGTTCACATGATGGTTCCGCGGTATACAGGCAGATAGTTCAGGTATGTTTTTATTTATTCATAATTTGGTAACTAAACATGCAAACGGGTTATTATTGTTTGTTTTTTGTTGTACGATCGACATGTGAATCTTTGCATGATCCATATGACAGATACATTTTTTAAATCAGTATATTATAATAATTATTGTTTTCACCGCTCCTGGCGAAAGAACGACATTCGTTGTTTTGTTGCATGGTTGATCAAATAAATGATCGATCCGACAAGTGAATCATTTTGATTGGTATATATTGTATGGTCTGGACCATCGGAGTGATTTCGCGAGCGAGCACGTGCTCGCTCATTGCGAAAGAACGAAGTGGTCCAGAACATACAATATATACCTACTCTTATTTTATAAATAACTTATAGAATATAATATCCCAACAAAAACATTTTCATGTAAAATGTTGCCAAGACGAGACCATATGCCAGCACTTTCAAAAAGTTATCAGATCTTATGTAGAGCCAAGCTTCTAACTCTACACGCCTTAACTCTACAAGGTCTAACTTCACAAACTCTACACCTTAGCCAAAATATGTGGCTTGACCATTTCGCTACATTCACATGGCCCTTAGGCCCTAAGGTGAAAAATTGGTCCATTTTTCATATCTTTTCTGTTATATAATAATAGTTCTTTGTAGTAACGAAACGGCCAAGCCACACATTTTGGCTAAGGTGTAGAGTTTGTGAAGTTAGACCTTGTAGAGTTAAGGCGTGTAGAGTTAGAAGCTTGGCTCTACATAAGATCTGATAACTTTTTGAAAGTGCTGGCATATGGTCTCGTCTTGGCAACATTTTACATGAAAATGTTTTTGTTGGGATTTCATTTCTTTTTGTAAGTCAAAATTGCAGAAGTCTCATACAAACTTCCATCCCCTAATTTAAGGGGTTGGGAGATAAAAGTTACAAGTTTTATAATTTTTTTGTTGTTTGTTTACTAATACTAGCTTACATACCAAATTTCAGCTTTCTAGGACATTAGGAAGTACCCTAAGAATTTTGATGATCATCAGTGAGTCAGTGACGAAATCGAGGTTTTTTAGATATTAATAAAATCTAAAGGATGGGAGCTATACAATTAAAACTTTATACATTTAATAAGTCTGCTATTGACAACATATTCCGAAAATTTTGTTTATCTGGTATAATCCAGACCCAAGTTACAAGGGTTCAAAAAAACGACGAAACGCTTCGAGAAAAGGTAGGTAGTGCCCTTGCGCTTTGCTGGCTCGTCTTGGCGGGGGCACTACCGTGCCCCCAGATAATAATATAGATGTTGGTTTGAGATTGCACGCGAATGTTTCGGTTTTGTTTTTGTTATGTATATTTATAGATATGTATTGTTATGTATAGATGTTTAGATCGTATGATCGTAGATGTATGTAATAGATGTACAGATACATACCCACCGATAACGTAGTATAGGTATGAATAATTAATAGAAATAGCACTATTTGTACAAACCTCTGTGGTTTCTTGTGCTATTTTATGTCAACCATAAATTATATTTTATTGTAAATTTGGTAAATAAATTAAAAAAAAAAAAAAAAAACTTACATAATACATATGAGGGTAACATAAACGATGGATGGCATTACGAGAACAAAAATCCAGTGATCTCCCAAGGAGCTATGAATAGAGAACGCCACTACGGCAGTCATATAGAAATGTGTTGGTCACTAGCGCCACCATACATAGAGAGATAGAATCAGAAGAAGAGCTGGAAGAGCAAAAAGAAGAATCTAGTAACTCAGTAGTAGGTCAGAGAAAGACAATGAAGAAAAAAAGAACAAGAAAGTCAAAAAATACGAGTGAAATTGCAGAAAATTCAGATAAAGAAATGGATACGTCACAGCAAGAGGAGACAGAAAAAAACATAAGGAAGAAAGACAAATTAGAATCTAGTGGGCTAGGGTTGAAAAAAGTGGAAAACATCTTCTTATCAGACAAAACTTTTGAGGAGAAACTAAAAACTTTGTGTAATATAATTCTCCAAGAAGTGGTGCAATATTTTCTTAAGATAGTAATAAAAGAGAAACTGTTAGGTACTATACTTAACAGTTTCTCTTCGTATTCATAGGTGGATAAGGTACACTTTCTTAATATAGTACAGTGGAATGCACGGAGCTTAAAACCAAAAATTGTAGAATTCGATCTTTTATTGATGCAAGAAAAGATCCATCTAGCTATTATCTCCGAAACATGGTTGAATCAGGAATCTGAGATACGTTTTAGTGGATATGATATCTACCGCAATGATAGAATGGACGGGTATGGAGGTGTAGCTATAGTTACACACAGAACAATAAAAGTGCAAATAACAAACGTGACTCATCCAAACCCAGGTATTGAAATGTTATGCATTAGGTTATTGAACTGTGGTTGTCTGTATAATATTATTTCGGTCTACTGCCCGCCCTCAGTCTCCATTACTCAGGCTGACTGGGATTCACTTTTTGCTATGTTTCCTAATAACTATTTGATTGCTGGGGATTTTAATGTACAACACACTAATTGGTAGAACCGGATCAACTCCAGAGGTGTACAGATCTACGATTCCGTTTTAGATTCTCACTTTGTGTCACTTAACATCGGAGAACCAACTAGACTCAAGTTAGTAAATAACGTATTACAGAGTTCATCCCCGGATGTCTCGTTTGTCTCGACTGATATTGCTATTAATTTTGACTGGCGTGTGATGAATGAACAGCTAGGGAGTGACCATTTGGTTATAAAAATAACATTCAATTATCCTGACTCCACTCGAATCTCACATAGACGGAACTTTAAGTTAGCTGATTGGGATAGTTACGGGAAACTAATTGAAAAAGGTATCCCTTATCCTACAAGAGAGCTGGATGTCCAGAGGTTACATGACTTGTTAATTAGTAATATTTTAAAAGCTGCGGATAAACATATCCCTATGACTAAAATATGCCATAACCCGACAAATAACTTTAAGCCTAAGCCATATTGGAATCCGACACTATCAAAGTTAGTAGCAGAACGGAGATCAGCTTTAGTTAAGTTTAGGAAAAATCCTACGCCTAATAATTTAAAAATATTAGAGGAGAAAACGACTAAGTCTAAAAAAGAAATAAGTCGAGCAAAATCAGATGGGTGGCAAGAAATGTGCAGCAGTATTGATGAGTCCACCTCGCTCTCCGACATGTGGTCACGTTTACGGTGGATAAAAGGATATAGATCACAAAGGTTTTGTGCTTCCAAAGAGGATAAATACCGACTATTACGTAACTTGGCACCCGACTACGTTGTTCCCTGTGTACCTACTTACACCTCATCGAATGAGTCTTTGGAATCAAAATTCTCGTTACAAGAAATGTGTAGATGTATAAAACGAAAAGACACTGCACCAGGAAGTGATGGGATTTCCTATTCAATGATATGCCACCTACCGCAAATAGCAAAACAGTACCTTCTCCTACTTTATAATCGTATTATTTACACCGGTGACATTCCTTCACAATGGAGAAATATTACTATAGTACCTATACCTAAACATGGAGATCCTATAAACTCCGCCTTGAAGCTTAGACCGATATCATTAATGTCTTGCCTTTGTAAGATCTTACATTATATGATAAACCGGCGTATAGAATGGTTCGTGGAAAAAAATAACTTGTTATCACCACTGACCACAGGCTTCCGAAACGGGCAATCGTGTCTGGACTGTTTAGTGCGATTAGTAACTCAGATACAGCTAGGGATGACGAACAATATACCTAATATCGCATGTTTTCTCGATGTTGAGAATGCGTATAACAACGTCTCAGTAGAAAAGACCACCGAAATCCTTGATAATATCGGGGTAGGGAAGTCAATCTGTAGGTATTTATGGAACTTTTTGAGTCGAAGATGTCTTCAAATTAGAAATGATTCTGGGATAGCAATAGATACTTATAGGTATGCAGGCAGGGGTTTAGCGCAAGGAGACCCAATTTTCCCACTTCTTTTTAACATAACGACGGCAAAAATATGTAAAGAAATTAATTTTGTTTTTATTTGCCAATATGCGGATGATTTCGTACTATTCAAAAACTGTAGAAAATTATCGGAGAGTGCAGAACAAATACAGAACGCTTTATTCATATTCGTAGATATTTTAAACGAGTTAGGTCTAGAACTCTCTTCAACAAAATCAAAATTTTGTGTTTTTAGTAGGGGACGACGGAGATAACAGATTAGTATTAAAATTAAAAACACCGCTGTTCAACCAGTGGTCAATTATAAATATTTAGGTATTTGGCTAGATTACTCACTACGTTGGGGTAAGCATGTGAATGAGACGGTGGCTAAAGTGCAAAAATTTCTGAATCTGATTAAAGTTTTAGCCGGGTCGAGTTGGGGAACCCATCCTTTACACTTACGTAAATTATATATATCGTTGATAAGAAGTAGGTTAGAATATGGCTCGTATCTCTTTGATAATAGTGCAAAAACTCATCTGTACAAGTTGGAGAAGGTACAAAACCAAGCGATGAGGGTTATTGGGGGGTTCATTCGTAGTACGCCGATATATGCAATGGAGAGCGAGATCTGTGTACCTCCCCTACATGTAAGAAGACGGTTCTTGACCTTTAAATATTGCTTAAAGATTCGAGCGTGGGCTAATAACGAAACGGTTAGATTGTTGGAAAACTTAAACTCACTTTGTAAGTCTAGCAATTATTGGACCAATAGGCAGAAGCCATTACTCGTGTCATGTTTCGATATGGTTAAAAATGATGATATATACTCCGCAGTATCTTTAGACATGTTTAGCCTGAATACATGGGTCACAAATATTAATACAGAGGACATTGTAGTTACACATTTGGACTGTATGAAGACTCCAAAAAAGTGCCACGAAATTCACTCACTGAGAAGTAATGTAATACAAGAACTAACTGAGAAGTACTGTAATTGGCACACCTTGTTTACAGACGGTTCCAAATGTAATAATGGACAAGGAGCGGCTTTTTATGACCCTTTAAACAGATGTATCAATAGGCAAATTAATTGTTTTAAAATTATCGGCGGGGTGTCAATAATGATTGTGGAACTCATTGCGATATCACAAGCACTTTCATATTGTACTGATAGTCTTGGGGAGCAAAGAAAAATATTAATTTGTAGTGATAGCAAAAAAGTGCACTTCTTCACATTGCTGGCTGCGCTTCAGGTAGGAAGGGAGTTTCGATAGCATATAGGGTGTTATCGCAACTACATACCTTTTATACTCGTGGAGTCGATGTTAAGTTACAATGGGTTCCATCGCATATCGGACTAAGAGGCAATGAGGAGGCTGACACTTTGGCGAAAAAGGCCGTTTTCGAAGGATCTGAATATAACATCTCACCTAATTACTCAGAATTGCTACCAAAGTATAGAAAAAGCTGTTACAATTCTTGGAAAGAACACTTTAATGAGAGGTCCTTGGAAAAGGGAATTTGGTATAAAGCCATTCAGTGTGAGCCTCCTCACATACCTTGGTTTGGTAATTCAAAATTACCACGTAAACTTATTGTTACAGCACATAGACTAAGAACAGGACACATGCCTTTAAAAAAATTTGGCTTTCTTATGCGGAAAACTGATACTCCTAATTGTGACTCATGTGGAGTAGTGGAGGACGTGCACCATTTATTGGTAGAGTGTGTCCGTTTTGAACGGGAAAGGCAGGCACTTGTGGTGGCTTACAGACTCAACAGATATGATATGGGTATTTTCAATAAAATCTTGTCTGACCCAAACTCTGAGGCAGCAAAACATCTTTTTAGAGCTGTAAGTCATCACAAATAGGGAACTGTTTGTCCCTAAGAAAAAAAATTATTTTAATTATGTCGCTATTTTGGTTTTTTAAATTATTTTGTATATACAATAGGACCGACATGTAATTGATTTTATAAAGGTCCTTTAAAATAAATATGATTAAAAAAAAAAAATTCGATGACGCCCTTGTTACCAATGATGATGAATCAAAACGACGGGAACATGTGTAAACAGGACTCTTGTGTGTCTACTACGCCTTCAACTATAGCAGGCCTCTCGTGGAATAGTTCGGAATTTTCGTGTAATGATGTAACCTCTTGCAGTGGTTCTCTCTCTTCAGTAGCGACAGGCGTAATGGAATATGTGTTTAAAATATGAGCATTACCTTCTTTTTTCTTTAAGTTACGACGTAAGATACCGAATAATTGGTAGATGTTCCCAAAGCGCATACAACACGCAGTGCCTCTGGATGGTGCTATAAAACCCTTTGGCCCCCTAGCATGAGAATCGAACAACCAATAATGCATATTGCCACATAAGTTTTGGGATGCATCAGCAATAGAAACAAAATTACTAGTTAGGATCCCACAACGGTGAACCCTAAAAAAAATTCTAAACCATTTCTGAAATTAGGAAATCCTTCCTCACTTTGATCTCTATCGATATGCCCGTCAATTGAATTATTGTTAACATTTAAAGTTACCAAATTACCTTTAAATAAAAACTGTGGCAGGAGTTCCCTCACCGCTAAGTATTCAACATTTTGCTTACCAGCATCGGGATTTTCTCGGGCCATAATGCATTGACGATAATATGCATCTCCAACTATCACTATGTAGTCCACATCACTCATGGACCACGTGTTCGCATCCGATAATGAAAGTGCGGCACAAGCCACTGCTGCGACAGCGGTACACTGCCTTCCACGAGAGTCTATACTAAATCGATCATTATCCTGATGAAACGAACCATGTAAAATTGAGATATTGTTATTAATATTTACGAATCTACTGGGTTGATTTTCTTGTACGTGTTGTACAAGCTCAGTCTGCATTTGGATATTATCACGATCTTTTTGAATTTCAGTAACCTGTATTATCTGGGAAATATCGTGGTCTAATATGTTGGCAAAGTTAGGTACGACATCTTGGTACAGTTTGTTATTTAATATTAGCCATTGTAAAGCAGTCTTTACTCTTTCAATATTTATATTAAACTCTCTGTGTTGTTGCAAGTTCTCTCGTGTTTCTACTACAACAACCAATCCTGCATTACATGTGGAAGTGGTAATTGCTCAATAATTTCTACGACGTCTTGAGCGAATTAAACGACTTGTCCTTTACACCAATTTTGGCTGAACCTGTTTTGCACCTTAATAATTTTCAAAAACGGAATTATTCTTGTAAGTAGACGTTGTTCAACATCTGACAGATTAGCTATTTCTGTATGGGTATGGGTGTATGGGGGTATGGGTGTAAGTTCCATGTTGTTCCAGTACGCTTGAGAAGGCACTTTGCGTTTCCTCAGGTTTGTCGGACATCGCAAACATGTCACAATTTTGTTCATTTCTACTAATTTTTCGGGCAATAGATTATGTCGACACGACGTTTCTAGGTGACATCTCTGCTTAGGATATAACATTTTTTTACATACACCACATGGGACATCGGCAAATTCATTAATAGAATTATATCTACTTCTGCGGGAAGTCTGACGCATATTCTCTAACCGTTTGCTTCTTTCCTCCTCATTTTCAGCTCTGGTTGCCTCATTATTACAATGTCTCATTGAGAATCTGAATACGTTGCTCCGGAGTCTCATTACTCAAACGGTCTGTATTAATATCGAGTCGATATGCTCGTCGCTCCGGAGTCTCGTTACTCAAACAGTCACTTATAACCTGGAGTCGATGTGCTCGTTGCTCCGAAGTTTCGTTACTCAAACGGTCCTGAATAACATCGAGTCGCTGTGCTCGTTGCTCCGGAGTCTCGTTACACAAACGGTCACTAATAACACCGAGACGATGTGCTCGTTGCTCCAAAGTCTCGTTACACAAACGGTCACTAATACCGAGACGATGTGCTCGTTGTTCTGGAGTCTCATTACATAAACGGTTACTAATAATACCGAGTCGATGTGCTCGTTGTTCTGAAGTTTCGTTACACAAACGGTCAGTAATAACACCGAGTCGATGTGCTCTTTGTTCTGGAGTTTCGTTACATAAACGCTCACTAATAACATTTAATCTATGTGCTCGTTGATCCGGAGCTTCGTTACTCAAACGGTCACGAATTACACCGATTTGATGTGCTCGTTGCTCCAGAGTCTCATTACTTAAACGGTTACGAATAACATCGAGTCGATGCGCTCGTTGATTCAAAGTTTCATGACTCAAATTCTCACGAATAACATTCAATCGATATTCGCGCTGTTCAGTCGATTCTTGTGATAATTGAGAATGCGCGTAATTACTCATTTTAGACAATCTTGCTTAACGTGCTAGTGGTGTTTCTTGAGAACGCAATATGGAATTTCGCTTGGAATTCTTTGTTAATCTTTCCTTATTACCTTGAATACTTTCTCCATTTCTTTTTGCCCTCATGCGGGCGGCATTTTTAGTAGGCCTACCCATGACACAAGTTAGAACCAGTTACTTAACGAAAACTGTACAACTAACTACATATATTTACACTAAAAATGGAAAAATAAACTAAATCTTTAAAAAAAAAAACCGACTTCAAAAAAAATGAAAAACAAAAAATAACAAAATATCCGAAACGAAAAAAAGTAATAAATAATAGAAAACCTTAAAAATAATAAAAATGCACTTATTACCTTCTACTTATTTATTATAATTACTTATTAATTAATCAAATCTTACATTTTATTTATACAATTACAATGTAACAAAATTATCCAAACCTATTACCTACGATTTTAATAAAATATCGGTATGATAACTACTGATGATTTGAAGTCGGTGCCAAGCCAAATAGTATGTTGGGATCTCGTCAACTCTCATCGTAAGCAAGACAACTTATTCGAGAAGTTTTCAAAGGTGCATGTGCCTTAAATAGTGCTAGAAGCATATCACTAAACGTTTCAACCATATCATTTACAGAAGTATAATCGTATATAATTTCCCAGGGAAACGAGGCAAGGTCCTTTAGAAATTTGTCATTAATAATAATGGGTGATTTTTTTGAGGTTAGGATTTTCATGCATTAGTATTTGCTCAGATTTTTTTGAGGTTAGGATTTTCATGCATTAGTATTTGCTCAGTATGCTTTGACATTTCATCATGAATAGACTTACTAACGAGCAACGCTTGCACAAAGAGTTCCGACAAATGTCTACCCGAGCCGAGGCGCAGCCGAAGGTGAGGGTTGACAGTCGGAACTAGTTGCAATGACGGTTCCGCACGTGTACTGAACAACTATTTTTAATACAGTTACGAAAAAATTAAGCAATTTAATAAAATATCAAAAACTCAACAAACTCAACTAAGTTCCAACTGTGATCAAGAGGTGGCGCTAGTCGTATTAGTAATGCGAAACCCACGTTTCGCAATGCAAAAAGTGTGTCAAAGTCGTGTCGCCATTTTTGACAGTTGGCAAAGAGAACGCACGAGTTCGGGAAAGGTAAACAAAAAGCTCGAGTATGTAATAGCCCACATCCCGAACGCTAAACGTCCCTGCAATACGCCACTTTTTGAGCAACTGTATTAAAAAGATCTTTTTACAAATTTCAGGGGAGTCTGTTATTATTAAGTCTATTAAAGTAGCGGAATTTTTATGTACTCTAGTAGGTAGAGCCAATTGATGAAGATTCTGTTGATAAAAAAAAGAAGACAATTGTATACTTGTGCTCGAGTGTGGTGTAAGTAAGTCGACATTAAAGTCTGATAACACGAACACATGACTACAGTGACTGAAGCAGCTAATCGACTCGCTCAGTGCATCGATTGCGTCCGTCACCCTTAAACCAGACTCCGGCCGGTACGCCGTTCCTATTGCTATACGTATGCTGTAAATCTTTGTATTGTGTCAAATAAAGTGAATCAATTCAATTCAATTCTATATATATATGTACGTCCTGGCAGGTCTAGTTCTATCCACATTTGTTCGAGTCTAGACTCAGGGTGTTCGCGTGTGCGGACACGCAAACCACGCCTTATGAAAAATCCCACGCCCCCACCCCTGTGCATGGACTTGCGTGGAATGTGTCTAAAGCTATATTCTGGAATTTTTCCTACGTACTTTTCCTCCCCTTCCTTTAAGAAAGTTTCGTTTATTGCCAATATATCTGGAGATAATTTATCAATTGTAGCTACTAATTCATCCCACCCAGTATTCAGAGATCTAACATTCAAAAGCCCCAAAGTAAAACTTTTATTCTTATATTTAGCCATTGTCAAAATTCATTTTAACACCAAGCGTAAGTTTATCTAATATTGTATAGCATGCACAGCTTAATCACAACATCGACACAGCTTATATCACAATTTATCACACAGATGGAAATAGTACAATATTCATTCCTACAGTAAATTACAGAGTTTAACCCAATATCACCAAAATAAAATATCATTATTAAGTTTTTAAAAGGCATCACATAATACGATAATCCATCAAACAGTGTTACATAATATTTACAGTTGCTTTTAATACAAACAATTAACTTCATTTCATTAGGAAAAGCTAAAATTACGCAATTGTGTAATTTACAGGTACAGACAAAAATATAAAAGTAAATCCGTACTATATACATTGATTTCCTCAGTAATTTCCTATTTATAACAATGATCACAATACAATATAAAAAAATAATACATTATATTATTTTTTACTTTCGAACACGCTTGTGACATCCTCTTCGCAGCGAAATCTATGCTCCTTTTCTCCCTCCGCTTTTCGCGCTAAAATTGCTCCATTTCTTATATATACAAACTTCCAATTGTGCGTCTTTCTCATTGCTTTGGCCTTCTGTAAAATCTTCCTGTTCGTCTTTGTTAATCGTTCATTCACATACAATGGTTGCGGAGGTCCGGGGAGCAATAAGTCCGCAGATGTAAGCGCACGTCGTTCGCGGGCCGCCTTCATCAATGTTTGTTTAACCTTCGTATACCCGCGCCAATTTTTGTAACACCTATACCCGCGCGCGGTGGCACAGACCGAATATTTGGAATCCTGTTTCACATTCTTTTTCCAACAAATCCTACATAGATATTATTTTATTTTTAAATTAGAGGATATAATAAAAAACATTGTGCTATGCAAGAATTTTATTATGAAATATTTAAGTGTCTATTGGCCTTTCACAAAACAGCCTTCAAAATCACAAGTTTTTTCTTAGGTACTACAAAACAGAACTAAAATATTTTTTTCTTCTAAAAAACAAAAAATTACTTTTACATATTAAAAAACACTTATGATACGGCATATAAATCATAGGTTGACTTATTTATCAGCTTTACCATAACAATCAGGGCATACCTTATTAGCATGTTCCCAAAAAGTGTATTTTGCAGGTGGCATAGTTGTAGCGTGTCTTACGGCTTTTTTTGAGGATCAATATCCACAGCGACTAATTTTATTATTGTTAGATGTTGCTTCAGACTCGGGACCATCTAATCGACATATTTCTGATCATCTAATCTCTATGTTATCTGTGCTACAACAGTCTCTTTGTCTGGTAAAATTTGGTTTTATCCGGTTTATCTGTTCATTTATAGCAGTCTCCGGAAAAAATAATCTCCAAATCTCGCCTGGTTCTTTCAAGTCTAGTCATTCATTCATTCACCCCTAGGTCCTGGAGGTTCGAGCACGTCGTCGTACTGGATTTGAAGCAGGAGTATTGTTTCATCTTGTCCGTTCATGCTTTCCAATCTAAAATTCTCCGGCCTTTGATGATCTTCTACTTCTTCCTCAGCATGTTCTTCGTCACCCTCATGCTCGTTATCGTATTTTCTTCGCGTGCCTCAACAAAATCTTCCACTTCACTGTCATTTTCGTCGTCATATTCAGAGTCAGAACATTCTTCCTCCAACACTCGTTTGTTTTGATATTTTCAATTAAAAACCTGTAAAGGAATAAAATTGGCCAAAATACACATAAACACATAAAAAAATAACATATAAAACACTAAATAAGCGATAATGTAGTAATTTTATACTTACACCAAAAGTTACGCCTATACCCGCGTCGGTCTCACGGACCAATTGGCGCCAAATACAGCCACACGTGCATCACGCATAAACGCACGCTGTGCACTGAAGTGTAGCTAGTAAAAAATCCGGCAGCTAGCAAAAACCCCAACTCGCTAGCGTTTCCGAAAAAAGAATTAAATTGGAGAAAGTGTTTCGTCGGTCTCACAGACCAATGCGCGGGTATAGGAAGGTTAATAACGCGGCGCACGACCCGCAGCATGACGGGGCGTGCGCGCGCCGCCGGCCCCGAGGACGACACCGCTACCGCACGGCGCGGCCCCGCGCGGTACACCTCCACTACGTCGGCCTCCCCCACACTCACTCCTAGCTTAGTAGCTAACACACCAACTATGTGCATCAGATTTTCTTGATTTTGTTCTGGGAGCCTGATGATTTCGATATCATTGATAAGTGCATCCTGGTCCTTATCATTCATTTCGCAATTTAGTCGATCGACAGTTGCTCTCAAAGTTTCAACTTCAGTGTTTTTTACTTCCAACTCGAGAACCCCCACGCGTGTTTCTATGTGATCAATGCGCTCGGTTGTTTAGTTCACGGATCTCTGACACTTTTTCAAATCCTCTCACAGACTAAGTATCTCAGTCTGGAAGTCATCAAAGCGTTTATTAAATTCCGTTCTAATAAGTAGAATTTCCGTTAATATTTCTGCCAGCCCCCGATCTAGTTCTCGAGTGTCCTCCGGTGAACAATGCAATGACGGAGCCGTCGCGCTAAGTGGCTTAACTGGTGTATTTGTATTGTCTTGGCGCGGCTGATTATTTATACACGTAGGGCACAGCCAATCTTTTGGCACGGTACAATTAGAAGCAAGTCTAAGACATAACTTGTGAAAAGCAGTTTTACAGGTGCACGTGATGCTATCCCTTGAAGAGGTAAACTTGCCACAAGCCCCTGCACAGTTAGGCATTATCTCACTTGATTCTGATTATTTTCTTGATAATCACTTGGTAAAATCCGTATTTCAAAGTCAAAATTAATGTAACGTTACCGATATTTTTGGATAATCTACTCTCACCGTACTAACTCACTCAATTTAATAATATATTCGTAGTGTCTGTTGTATAATCTTATGTCCATGTCATTATTCAATGTACCTACGTCAATGACTGTGTGACGCCCTATGAGGCTCAAAAACTTATTTATATTCGAAAAAGCATTTTAAAGATATATGTATAAAGTATTATAAGTTAAAACACTATAAAATTAAGTTGAAATGTATTTAAAAGCTATTAAAAAGCATTGCGAGTTAATACACTCATAATCTAAACTGAGTAAGGATATTGATGTATAATTTACAAACTAAAATCAATAAAATAATTATCCACATGAAATAAAATATTTATAATACGGTATATTAACCGTGTGCTTTTTTTAGATCTCTTTGATAATAGTGCAAAAACTCATCTGTACAAGTTGGAGAAGGTACAAAACCAAGCGATGAGGGTTATTGGGGGGTTCATTCGTAGTACGCCGATATATGCAATGGAGAGCGAGATCTGTGTACCTCCCCTACATGTAAGAAGACGGTTCTTGACCTTTAAATATTGCTTAAAGATTCGAGCGTGGGCTAATAACGAAACGGTTAGATTGTTGGAAAACTTAAACTCACTTTGTAAGTCTAGCAATTATTGGACCAATAGGCAGAAGCCATTACTCGTGTCATGTTTCGATATGGTTAAAAATGATGATATATACTCCGCAGTATCTTTAGACATGTTTAGCCTGAATACATGGGTCACAAATATTAATACAGAGGACATTGTAGTTACACATTTGGACTGTATGAAGACTCCAAAAAAGTGCCACGAAATTCACTCACTGAGAAGTAATGTAATACAAGAACTAACTGAGAAGTACTGTAATTGGCACACCTTGTTTACAGACGGTTCCAAATGTAATAATGGACAAGGAGCGGCTTTTTATGACCCTTTAAACAGATGTATCAATAGGCAAATTAATTGTTTTAAAATTATCGGCGGGGTGTCAATAATGATTGTGGAACTCATTGCGATATCACAAGCACTTTCATATTGTACTGATAGTCTTGGGGAGCAAAGAAAAATATTAATTTGTAGTGATAGCAAAAAAGTGCACTTCTTCACATTGCTGGCTGCGCTTCAGGTAGGAAGGGAGTTTCGATAGCATATAGGGTGTTATCGCAACTACATACCTTTTATACTCGTGGAGTCGATGTTAAGTTACAATGGGTTCCATCGCATATCGGACTAAGAGGCAATGAGGAGGCTGACACTTTGGCGAAAAAGGCCGTTTTCGAAGGATCTGAATATAACATCTCACCTAATTACTCAGAATTGCTACCAAAGTATAGAAAAAGCTGTTACAATTCTTGGAAAGAACACTTTAATGAGAGGTCCTTGGAAAAGGGAATTTGGTATAAAGCCATTCAGTGTGAGCCTCCTCACATACCTTGGTTTGGTAATTCAAAATTACCACGTAAACTTATTGTTACAGCACATAGACTAAGAACAGGACACATGCCTTTAAAAAAATTTGGCTTTCTTATGCGGAAAACTGATACTCCTAATTGTGACTCATGTGGAGTAGTGGAGGACGTGCACCATTTATTGGTAGAGTGTGTCCGTTTTGAACGGGAAAGGCAGGCACTTGTGGTGGCTTACAGACTCAACAGATATGATATGGGTATTTTCAATAAAATCTTGTCTGACCCAAACTCTGAGGCAGCAAAACATCTTTTTAGAGCTGTAAGTCATCACAAATAGGGAACTGTTTGTCCCTAAGAAAAAAAATTATTTTAATTATGTCGCTATTTTGGTTTTTTAAATTATTTTGTATATACAATAGGACCGACATGTAATTGATTTTATAAAGGTCCTTTAAAATAAATATGATTAAAAAAAAAAAATTCGATGACGCCCTTGTTACCAATGATGATGAATCAAAACGACGGGAACATGTGTAAACAGGACTCTTGTGTGTCTACTACGCCTTCAACTATAGCAGGCCTCTCGTGGAATAGTTCGGAATTTTCGTGTAATGATGTAACCTCTTGCAGTGGTTCTCTCTCTTCAGTAGCGACAGGCGTAATGGAATATGTGTTTAAAATATGAGCATTACCTTCTTTTTTCTTTAAGTTACGACGTAAGATACCGAATAATTGGTAGATGTTCCCAAAGCGCATACAACACGCAGTGCCTCTGGATGGTGCTATAAAACCCTTTGGCCCCCTAGCATGAGAATCGAACAACCAATAATGCATATTGCCACATAAGTTTTGGGATGCATCAGCAATAGAAACAAAATTACTAGTTAGGATCCCACAACGGTGAACCCTAAAAAAAATTCTAAACCATTTCTGAAATTAGGAAATCCTTCCTCACTTTGATCTCTATCGATATGCCCGTCAATTGAATTATTGTTAACATTTAAAGTTACCAAATTACCTTTAAATAAAAACTGTGGCAGGAGTTCCCTCACCGCTAAGTATTCAACATTTTGCTTACCAGCATCGGGATTTTCTCGGGCCATAATGCATTGACGATAATATGCATCTCCAACTATCACTATGTAGTCCACATCACTCATGGACCACGTGTTCGCATCCGATAATGAAAGTGCGGCACAAGCCACTGCTGCGACAGCGGTACACTGCCTTCCACGAGAGTCTATACTAAATCGATCATTATCCTGATGAAACGAACCATGTAAAATTGAGATATTGTTATTAATATTTACGAATCTACTGGGTTGATTTTCTTGTACGTGTTGTACAAGCTCAGTCTGCATTTGGATATTATCACGATCTTTTTGAATTTCAGTAACCTGTATTATCTGGGAAATATCGTGGTCTAATATGTTGGCAAAGTTAGGTACGACATCTTGGTACAGTTTGTTATTTAATATTAGCCATTGTAAAGCAGTCTTTACTCTTTCAATATTTATATTAAACTCTCTGTGTTGTTGCAAGTTCTCTCGTGTTTCTACTACAACAACCAATCCTGCATTACATGTGGAAGTGGTAATTGCTCAATAATTTCTACGACGTCTTGAGCGAATTAAACGACTTGTCCTTTACACCAATTTTGGCTGAACCTGTTTTGCACCTTAATAATTTTCAAAAACGGAATTATTCTTGTAAGTAGACGTTGTTCAACATCTGACAGATTAGCTATTTCTGTATGGGTATGGGTGTATGGGGGTATGGGTGTAAGTTCCATGTTGTTCCAGTACGCTTGAGAAGGCACTTTGCGTTTCCTCAGGTTTGTCGGACATCGCAAACATGTCACAATTTTGTTCATTTCTACTAATTTTTCGGGCAATAGATTATGTCGACACGACGTTTCTAGGTGACATCTCTGCTTAGGATATAACATTTTTTTACATACACCACATGGGACATCGGCAAATTCATTAATAGAATTATATCTACTTCTGCGGGAAGTCTGACGCATATTCTCTAACCGTTTGCTTCTTTCCTCCTCATTTTCAGCTCTGGTTGCCTCATTATTACAATGTCTCATTGAGAATCTGAATACGTTGCTCCGGAGTCTCATTACTCAAACGGTCTCTATTAATATCGAGTCGATATGCTCGTCGCTCCGGAGTCTCGTTACTCAAACAGTCACTTATAACCTGGAGTCGATGTGCTCGTTGCTCCGAAGTTTCGTTACTCAAACGGTCCTGAATAACATCGAGTCGCTGTGCTCGTTGCTCCGGAGTCTCGTTACACAAACGGTCACTAATAACACCGAGACGATGTGCTCGTTGCTCCAAAGTCTCGTTACACAAACGGTCACTAATACCGAGACGATGTGCTCGTTGTTCTGGAGTCTCATTACATAAACGGTTACTAATAATACCGAGTCGATGTGCTCGTTGTTCTGAAGTTTCGTTACACAAACGGTCAGTAATAACACCGAGTCGATGTGCTCTTTGTTCTGGAGTTTCGTTACATAAACGCTCACTAATAACATTTAATCTATGTGCTCGTTGATCCGGAGCTTCGTTACTCAAACGGTCACGAATTACACCGATTTGATGTGCTCGTTGCTCCAGAGTCTCATTACTTAAACGGTTACGAATAACATCGAGTCGATGCGCTCGTTGATTCAAAGTTTCATGACTCAAATTCTCACGAATAACATTCAATCGATATTCGCGCTGTTCAGTCGATTCTTGTGATAATTGAGAATGCGCGTAATTACTCATTTTAGACAATCTTGCTTAACGTGCTAGTGGTGTTTCTTGAGAACGCAATATGGAATTTCGCTTGGAATTCTTTGTTAATCTTTCCTTATTACCTTGAATACTTTCTCCATTTCTTTTTGCCCTCATGCGGGCGGCATTTTTAGTAGGCCTACCCATGACACAAGTTAGAACCAGTTACTTAACGAAAACTGTACAACTAACTACATATATTTACACTAAAAATGGAAAAATAAACTAAATCTTTAAAAAAAAAAACCGACTTCAAAAAAAATGAAAAACAAAAAATAACAAAATATCCGAAACGAAAAAAAGTAATAAATAATAGAAAACCTTAAAAATAATAAAAATGCACTTATTACCTTCTACTTATTTATTATAATTACTTATTAATTAATCAAATCTTACATTTTATTTATACAATTACAATGTAACAAAATTATCCAAACCTATTACCTACGATTTTAATAAAATATCGGTATGATAACTACTGATGATTTGAAGTCGGTGCCAAGCCAAATAGTATGTTGGGATCTCGTCAACTCTCATCGTAAGCAAGACAACTTATTCGAGAAGTTTTCAAAGGTGCATGTGCCTTAAATAGTGCTAGAAGCATATCACTAAACGTTTCAACCATATCATTTACAGAAGTATAATCGTATATAATTTCCCAGGGAAACGAGGCAAGGTCCTTTAGAAATTTGTCATTAATAATAATGGGTGATTTTTTTGAGGTTAGGATTTTCATGCATTAGTATTTGCTCAGATTTTTTTGAGGTTAGGATTTTCATGCATTAGTATTTGCTCAGTATGCTTTGACATTTCATCATGAATAGACTTACTAACGAGCAACGCTTGCAAATCATTGAATTTTATTACCAAAATCAGTGTTCGGTTCGAAATGTGTTTCGCGCTTTACGCCCGATTTATGGTCTACATAATCGACCAAGTGAGCAAACAATTAATGCGATTGTGACCAAGTTTCGCACTCAGTTTACTTTATTGGACATTAAACCAACCACACGAATGCGTACAGTGCGTACAGAAGAGAATATTGCGTCTGTTTCTGAGAGTGTTGCTGAAGACCGTGAAATGTCGATTCGTCGCCGTTCGCAGCAATTGGGTTTGTGTTATTCGACCACATGGAAGATTTTACGTAAAGATCTTGGTGTAAAACCGTATAAAATACAGCTCCTGCAAGAACTGAAGCCGAACGATCTGCCACAACGTCGAATTTTCAGTGAATGGGCCCTAGAAAAGTTGGCAGAAAATCCGCTTTTTTATCGACAAATTTTGTTCAGCGATGAGGCTCATTTCTGGTTGAATGGCTACGTAAATAAGCAAAATTGCCGCATTTGGAGTGAAGAGAAACCAGAAGCCGTTCAAGAACTGCCCATGCATCCCGAAAAATGCACTGTTTGGTGTGGTTTGTACGCTGGTGGAATCATTGGACCGTATTTTTTCAAAGATGATGTTGGACGCAACGTTACGGTGAATGGCGATCGCTATCGTTCGATGCTAACAAACTTTTTGTTGCCAAAAATGGAAGAACTGAACTTGGTTGACATGTGGTTTCAACAAGATGCGCTACATGCCACACAGCTCGCGATTCTATGGCCATTTTGAGGGAAAACTTCGGAGAACAATTCATCTCAAGAAATGGACCGGTAAGTTGGCCACCAAGATCATGCGATTTGACGCCTTTAGACTATTTTTTGTGGGGCTACGTCAAGTCTAAAGTCTACAGAAATAAGCCAGTAACTATTCCAGCTTTGGAAGACAACATTTCCGAAGAAATTCGGGCTATTCCGGCCGAAATGCTCGAAAAAGTTGCCCAAAATTGGACTTTCCGAATGGACCACCTAAGACGCAGCCGCGGTCAACATTTAAATGAAATTATCTTCAAAAAGTAAATGTCATGGACCAATCTAACGTTTCAAATAAAGAACCGATGAGATTTTGCAAATTTTATGCGTTTTTTTTTTAAAAAAAGTTCTCAAGCTCTTAAAAAATCACCCGTTATTATCTAGTTTTCGGGTCGTGACATACCGTGGAATTTTTTCAGGCTTTGGAACGCTCACTTCAGCCATTACAGTTGCATGATCACTTAAAGCGGCATTATGTTGAACAATAGTATATTTCATTATAAGTGCGGAAAGCCTGTCATTGCAAAGAGTTCCGACAAATGTCTACCCGAGCCGAGGCGCAGCCGAAGGTGAGGGTTGACAGTCGGAACTAGTTGCAATGACGGTTCCGCACGTGTACTGAACAACTATTTTTAATACAGTTACGAAAAAATTAAGCAATTTAATAAAATATCAAAAACTCAACAAACTCAACTAAGTTCCAACTGTGATCAAGAGGTGGCGCTAGTCGTATTAGTAATGCGAAACCCACGTTTCGCAATGCAAAAAGTGTGTCAAAGTCGTGTCGCCATTTTTGACAGTTGGCAAAGAGAACGCACGAGTTCGGGAAAGGTAAACAAAAAGCTCGAGTATGTAATAGCCCACATCCCGAACGCTAAACGTCCCTGCAATACGCCACTTTTTGAGCAACTGTATTAAAAAGATCTTTTTACAAATTTCAGGGGAGTCTGTTATTATTAAGTCTATTAAAGTAGCGGAATTTTTATGTACTCTAGTAGGTAGAGCCAATTGATGAAGATTCTGTTGATAAAAAAAAGAAGACAATTGTATACTTGTGCTCGAGTGTGGTGTAAGTAAGTCGACATTAAAGTCTGATAACACGAACACATGACTACAGTGACTGAAGCAGCTAATCGACTCGCTCAGTGCATCGATTGCGTCCGTCACCCTTAAACCAGACTCCGGCCGGTACGCCGTTCCTATTGCTATACGTATGCTGTAAATCTTTGTATTGTGTCAAATAAAGTGAATCAATTCAATTCAATTCTATATATATATGTACGTCCTGGCAGGTCTAGTTCTATCCACATTTGTTCGAGTCTAGACTCAGGGTGTTCGCGTGTGCGGACACGCAAACCACGCCTTATGAAAAATCCCACGCCCCCACCCCTGTGCATGGACTTGCGTGGAATGTGTCTAAAGCTATATTCTGGAATTTTTCCTACGTACTTTTCCTCCCCTTCCTTTAAGAAAGTTTCGTTTATTGCCAATATATCTGGAGATAATTTATCAATTGTAGCTACTAATTCATCCCACCCAGTATTCAGAGATCTAACATTCAAAAGCCCCAAAGTAAAACTTTTATTCTTATATTTAGCCATTGTCAAAATTCATTTTAACACCAAGCGTAAGTTTATCTAATATTGTATAGCATGCACAGCTTAATCACAACATCGACACAGCTTATATCACAATTTATCACACAGATGGAAATAGTACAATATTCATTCCTACAGTAAATTACAGAGTTTAACCCAATATCACCAAAATAAAATATCATTATTAAGTTTTTAAAAGGCATCACATAATACGATAATCCATCAAACAGTGTTACATAATATTTACAGTTGCTTTTAATACAAACAATTAACTTCATTTCATTAGGAAAAGCTAAAATTACGCAATTGTGTAATTTACAGGTACAGACAAAAATATAAAAGTAAATCCGTACTATATACATTGATTTCCTCAGTAATTTCCTATTTATAACAATGATCACAATACAATATAAAAAAATAATACATTATATTATTTTTTACTTTCGAACACGCTTGTGACATCCTCTTCGCAGCGAAATCTATGCTCCTTTTCTCCCTCCGCTTTTCGCGCTAAAATTGCTCCATTTCTTATATATACAAACTTCCAATTGTGCGTCTTTCTCATTGCTTTGGCCTTCTGTAAAATCTTCCTGTTCGTCTTTGTTAATCGTTCATTCACATACAATGGTTGCGGAGGTCCGGGGAGCAATAAGTCCGCAGATGTAAGCGCACGTCGTTCGCGGGCCGCCTTCATCAATGTTTGTTTAATAACGCGGCGCACGACCCGCAGCATGACGGGGCGTGCGCGCGCCGCCGGCCCCGAGGACGACACCGCTACCGCACGGCGCGGCCCCGCGCGGTACACCTCCACTACGTCGGCCTCCCCCACACTCACTCCTAGCTTAGTAGCTAACACACCAACTATGTGCATCAGATTTTCTTGATTTTGTTCTGGGAGCCTGATGATTTCGATATCATTGATAAGTGCATCCTGGTCCTTATCATTCATTTCGCAATTTAGTCGATCGACAGTTGCTCTCAAAGTTTCAACTTCAGTGTTTTTTACTTCCAACTCGAGAACCCCCACGCGTGTTTCTATGTGATCAATGCGCTCGGTTGTTTAGTTCACGGATCTCTGACACTTTTTCAAATCCTCTCACAGACTAAGTATCTCAGTCTGGAAGTCATCAAAGCGTTTATTAAATTCCGTTCTAATAAGTAGAATTTCCGTTAATATTTCTGCCAGCCCCCGATCTAGTTCTCGAGTGTCCTCCGGTGAACAATGCAATGACGGAGCCGTCGCGCTAAGTGGCTTAACTGGTGTATTTGTATTGTCTTGGCGCGGCTGATTATTTATACACGTAGGGCACAGCCAATCTTTTGGCACGGTACAATTAGAAGCAAGTCTAAGACATAACTTGTGAAAAGCAGTTTTACAGGTGCACGTGATGCTATCCCTTGAAGAGGTAAACTTGCCACAAGCCCCTGCACAGTTAGGCATTATCTCACTTGATTCTGATTATTTTCTTGATAATCACTTGGTAAAATCCGTATTTCAAAGTCAAAATTAATGTAACGTTACCGATATTTTTGGATAATCTACTCTCACCGTACTAACTCACTCAATTTAATAATATATTCGTAGTGTCTGTTGTATAATCTTATGTCCATGTCATTATTCAATGTACCTACGTCAATGACTGTGTGACGCCCTATGAGGCTCAAAAACTTATTTATATTCGAAAAAGCATTTTAAAGATATATGTATAAAGTATTATAAGTTAAAACACTATAAAATTAAGTTGAAATGTATTTAAAAGCTATTAAAAAGCATTGCGAGTTAATACACTCATAATCTAAACTGAGTAAGGATATTGATGTATAATTTACAAACTAAAATCAATAAAATAATTATCCACATGAAATAAAATACTTATAATACGGTATATTAACCGTGTGCTTTTTTTAGATGTAACAGTGATATCGACTTGTACCCCCCAACCCCCCGCATACCCCTCTCAAATAGGGCGTGAGCGCACCGCCAGTATCCACGCGGGCGGCTGAGACGTGAAGTGGCATCGGCGGACGAGCGAGACGGATCGGAAGGCAACGCATCGCGTTTACAACGCGTCGCGTATACAACATTAAATGTTGAATAACGAGTTTGATGGTGGCTCGAATATAGATTTGCATTATTATGCTTATCTAAATAATTAAATTGGAGACTCACATGAAGGTCTAGGTGAAATGTCCGTCGACCACTGATCACACAAAAGATGATGAAGTTGGGAGTTCGAACGAGCTTACGTGCTTAGTGACTTTGTCGCTCTGTACGAAAGCCTTGTCAACGCGCTCGACGTCCGTTAGGATATCTTGTGCGAAGACAAATATTATTATGAGGAAGGTTTTCGGTGTGTATGGATTGTAATTTTATTGTTATTAAATTACAATTCATCGCATCTTATCGGCTCGAGGCAAACGTGTATTTTCAATTTATTGGAATTTACAACGACGATGAACTCTAATCCTGAGCGGTTAGACGTCGCGCGTCGCGAGCGTAAGATAACGTAGAGAGGTAAAAATCCGCGCCTTGAGTTGTCTTCGCCGTGACGGGTTTCGTTGTGCACGTATTGTATCTTGTCTATTGAATAACTACGCCTTCCGTGTTATTCAAAAACTATCACCGAATATGCGGCTGACTGGAGACGCGGGATCGCTTCCTACACCTAGGGAGTGTTGAACGCTCTTCTTTCAGATAAACCTTTCTTTTTATTACAAACATAATAACTATAGTCAATGCGCTTTGTGACTTTGTTACGTTGTGCAGAGGCTAGGGGATCGGCTGTGGACGACCTAGTCGTTAACGCTTGATCTCGGTAAACAGTTGTGTTTTTCAACACGACTTGTTTATCAAAACGAATGAGTGCCAAGTGGGTGTTGTACGAGGACGAGTTGTGATCCAATCAATTGGGCTTCGGCCTTAGCTACGTGTAGCTACTATAACACAAATTGACCGACTGAAGTTATGATGTCCGGCGAGACTGGTCTCATACACTTATATTTGAATTATTGGGATGGTGTTGAGGTCGCGGTACTATCCGCATTACGGCCTCGGTCTTCGGGCTGACACGTACCCAGGGGTCTCGGCACCGCCGAATTATGACCTCCAACGATTGCTGCTGATACGGGACGTACAGTCTCATATAGCTGATTCATCCTCTAACGGATGTCGGTTATGCATATTTGGAGAACTCTCTACCTTGTGCAACACAGGTGGGGGGGGGTGGTAACTGCTTATGAGCAGGTGGATGACCATCACCGTGGGTAGCGCAGGACGGGGCTACGCCACCTCTCACTATATAATAAACTTGTTATGTAGCGAGAGCCAATACAAATATTCCTATTGGAATATCAAGTTGAATATAGTTAAACATCGTATGGGAGGTGTTCTATGAGCATCATATTCCTATCTTAGTATCCCGAACACTACTAACGTCGATAGACGGGAGTTAGTGGCTATGTGAACCACCATAACATGGTTGTCAATCTTTGGAGTCTCTCTGCTTCCGGGCTAACAACACTATTAACGCACAGACGTTAAATAAATGTACAGTGTAGTCTCGCACTTAAAAATAGAACCATTCATGTAGAACGAGTTCATGTATAGAACGAGTGTCACCCAACTCAAACGCAGGTGGGTGTACTAAATATAAATATTTCCTATAGAAATATCATGCTCACGCCAATCACGATTATTAAAGTAGTGTCAAAATAATTGATGATTGTTTTATTCAAACTAAAACCTAAACCTAGCCTCAACCCATAAAAATGTAGATAGGATGAAGACGGAATCGAATCTCAACCTAAAAGAACTAAAGTTATTATAAACACAACGTAGAACAGGGTCCTATTACTAGACGAAATTGGCCAAAACTAAAAAGCACAACATCTTTGATGTTGTTCATAAATTGATGGAGGAGGGTGAAAGTTACAACTGCTATCATAGAGGTTGTTGATATCTATGTTTCCGTCTCCTATGTGCTATGATTGTAATCGGATAAAATATATTGTCAAGTCATGTCGTACTGGATTAAACGTAGTTGAGAATTATAATATTGTCTTTAAATATCAAACTAACATGGTGTCAGAAGTCGTTTTCAAAAAGTTGTTCCAGTAATATAGTCAATTAAAAGCTGTGTCGATTTTAGTCTAAAAATAAAAAAATATGTCCGAAGATAAAAAGTTGAAAATAATGGCGGACGGTACCAATTTCAACAATATACCGAAACTTTCAATCGGTACAGGGCAAAACAATGGCCAAGAATGGAAGAAATGGTGGCAAAGTTTTGAATTATTTCTATTAGCCACAAATTTAGAAACAGCTTCGGAAAAAAGGAAAGTCGCCATCTTGTTACACACAATTGGTGCCAAAGGTCTGGAAATTTTCAATTCCTTTAATGTAAATATAGAGAACGTCACATTGGAAGAGGTGAGAACCAAATTTTATAATCATTTTGAACCTCAAAAGAATCTAACTGTTGTTCGACACTCTTTCTTCACCCGGACACAGAAAAAAGATGAAGATACAGATTCATTTTTAACTGATTTACAAAACCTTAGCAACAAATGCGAATTTGGGACATCTAATCTCGCGATAGAGCGCGAATCTCTAGTGCGCGATATTTTTATTGCGAATATGAGTCCAAGACTGATCCATGTCCGTCAGAGACTCCTCCAGGAGACAGACCCAACATTAGAAAGAACAGTATCTTTGGCTAAAACTGTATTATTGGCACAGGAAAATGCACAGAAAATTGAGCTCCCAAACTCTCAAGAAGATAGTGTTCTTCAGGTGCAGCGACTGGGCATTTCTGGTCGGTCGAGTCGAAGCACATCTCGAGTTAACCACAATCGTAATGAACGGTCGTGGAGTCAACACAGGCAAAATCCACACCGAAATGCCAGCAGCGGGACCTGTAGTCGGTGCGGTCATCGGTATAGGTGCCCAGCCTCAGGGGTCAAGTGTAATATTTGTAAGCGTATAGGTCATTTTGCCAGGTATTGTTTTAAATCTAAACAAAATGTCAGGAACATTGAATCCAGACAACCAGATAATTCAAGTGCAGAAAATCTTTTCATTGGTATGGTCAAGAGTAAAACAATTGAACGTTCACAGTCATGGTATCTTAGCATATCTATAAATAATGTCATAGTCAAGTGTATTTTAGACTCAGGTGCAGATACTAATATAATGTCCATAGCGACGTTCAAGTCATTGAATTTGCCAATGTCAATTATTTACAAGTCAGAGTCAAATGTCAATGGATTTGATGGTTCATCGATTCCCATATTAGGCCAATGCGATTTATCTTGTCATTTTAACAAGTGCAAGCAGATTATTACATTCTTAATAGCAGATATTATGTGTTCAACAGTATTAGGTCTACCCACATGTGTAAAAATAGGTGTGTTAAAAAGAGTATTCGCAGTCAACAGTGAAAATGCAGTTACCAATAAGATAATATTGGAGGAATTTAGTGATGTGTTCCAGGGTCTAGGATGCCTGCCACCTGTTTGTCATCTAAAAATAAGTGAGGAAGCCATACCATGCGTGGATCCTCCCAGAAAAGTTCCATTTGGGTTATACTACAAATTAAAAGAGGAATTGGATCGTATGTCGGAGATGGGGGTAATAGAAAAAGTCACGAAGCCTACTGAATGGGTAAATTCAGTTGTCATCACACTAAAAAAGTCAGGTCAGTTGAGGATTTGCCTAGATCCAAGAAATTTAAACAAATATGTAATTAGAGAGCACTATCCATTAAAAAATATTGATGAAATTCGGTCAGTACTTAAAGGCGCATCTCATTTTTCGCATCTAGACGCTTATTCTGGCTTCTGGATGCTAAAATTAGATGAAGCTAGTTCAGATCTCTGTACTTTTCAAACACCGTTTGGGCGTTATAGGTATTTACGGTTGCCTTATGGTATAAATGCTTCGTCAGAATTTTTTCATAGAATCATGGTAGACACCTTCTCTGATCTGGAGGGTGTTCTCATCTTCATCGATGACATATTGGTGTATGGAGAAACACTGGAAATACATGATCAACGGTTATATAAAGTCATGCAGAGAGCTAGAGAAGTAAATTTAAAGTTCAATAAGTCAAAGTGCAAATTTTCACTTTCAGAAGTATGTTTCCTAGGTTATGTTTTTAGTAAGGAAGGTGCTAAGGTAGATCAAGAGAAGGTCAAAGCTATTTTAGACATGCCGGCACCAACCAATATCAAGGAACTCCAAAGGATTTTAGGTATGATAAATTATCTAGGACCTTTTATTGAAAATATGTCTGAAAAAACACAAATTTTAAGAAATCTTTTAAAAAAAAATTCTGTATGGGTTTGGGATGAAAATTGTAATAGGTGCCTTGAACAGTTAAAAGATCAAATAACAAAAGCACCAGTTTTAGCACATTTCAATCCTAATATAGACCTAGTATTGTCAGTTGATTCTTCAAAGTCAGCATTAGGCGCAGTGCTCATGCAAATGAAGCAGCCAATTGCTTATAGTTCCAAAACGTTAACCTCAACTCAAGAAAAATATGCTCAAATTGAAAAGGAGCTGTTAGCTATACAATTCGGATGTGAAAAGTTTCATCAATATGTCTATGGAGACAAAGTCACTGTACACACTGATCATAAGCCTCTTGTCTATTTATTTAAAAAACCTCTCCATGGTGTCCCGGCACGTCTCCAAAGAATGATGCTTGCATTACAGGCATATGATTTGAATGTAATTCATGTACCTGGTAAAGAAATGTGTATTTCTGATACATTGTCTAGAGCTGCCTTAAAAGAGAGTTATAGTCCAAATTATGAATCAGATTTGTCTTATCATGTAAACTCTTTGTACTCCAATTTAGCTATCAGTGAAGTGTACAAAAATAAAATTTTACAAGCCACTAACTCGGATAGTGAGCTACAACAATTAAAAGAATATTAGCTTAAGGGTTAGCCTACCAGTAAAGATAAGGTTATAGCGTCTTTGAAATCATATTGGAATATCCAAGGTGAGATTCATGTCATTAACGATTTATTGTTTAAAGTTGACAAATTAATTATTCCCAAGTCAATGCAGGGTGAAATGTTAAAAAAAATCCATGAGGGTCACCAAGGAATTAACAAATGTTTAAATCTTGCCAGAAGTATTATCTATTGACCCAACCTAAGTGTAGATATCAAAAATATAGTTGATCAATGTCTTGTCTGTGCTAAATTCAAGCCTAACAATCAAAATGAGCCTCTTCAAAATTACAATATAACAAAATATCCATGGCAACAAGTAGGTATAGATCTAATGCATTTTAACAATAAAGATTATTTAGTTGTCACAGATTATTATTCCAAATTCATAGAATTAGCAATTTCAAACGGTCAGCATACAGCGTCTATCCTAATAATCCAGTTGAAATCCATATTTGCTCGTCATGGCATACCTCTATCACTGGTGTCCGATGGAGGTCCCCCTTTCAATTCAGCAGAATTCAAATCATTTTTGTATAATTGGCACATAGAACACATTGTCACAAGTCCTTACCATTCAAGATCTAATGGACAAGCTGAAAGCTCAGTAAAAATCATGAAAAATTTGTTAAAGAAATGTCTTGAGTCAAATACAGATCCCTATATGGCTCTATTACAATATAGGAATACACCCAAAGCTAACTTCCCGTCACCTGCTCAACTTCTTATGTCCAGGAATTTAAGAATGCATATTCCTGTATCTAGTCAAAAGCTTAAACCCAAAGTAGTCAGTTTTAAAGATTATAAAAATATTTTTAATAAAAACCTTGATCAAAGTAAGCGTTTCTATAACAAAAATAAGAAACCATTGTCAATTTTACAACCCGGTGATCATGTAAATTTTAAGAAAAACCCTCAATCAGACTGGCTTCCAGGTAATAACCAGGTAATAAAGAAAAGGCAAAGATTTTTGTAATTTTGCATTTGTATAAGTGTTAGTCTATCCAATTAATGACTTTAATTTTTATAGCTTTAGAAATTCAATGTATACCTAATGTTTGTCAATTTCTGTAAAGTAAATTAATATTTTACATTTAACTAAAAAAGGGAGATGTTGTATAATCTTATGTCCATGTCATTATTCAATGTACCTACGTCAATGACTGCTATCATAGAGGTTGTTGATATCTATGTTTCCGTCTCCTATGTGCTATGATTGTAATCGGATAAAATATATTGTCAAGTCATGTCGTACTGGATTAAACGTAGTTGAGAATTATAATATTGTCTTTAAATATCAAACTAACAGTGTCCTTCCTTTTTATTCATTTATATTACACAACTCAAAAAGTTTCGTCACTAAGAAGACACCATAACATCACAGACTCAATTTTTCTTTAATACTCAATTTTAAAATTAATTATTCACGCAGCTGACACTTGTCGCGCAACTACCCCCGCGTTTTTGACCATATCATCAACCGTTAGCCCAAGCAGTAGAGATAAAGAATCAAGTAGATAAACTTCTAAAAAATAACATAATACAACCGTCACATTCACCTTGGAGTGCACCCGTACATTTAGTCCCAAAAAAATTGATGCCTCCGGAGAACAGAAATATAGAATGGTGATAGATTACAGACGACATAATGAAATTACTACTGATGACAAATACCCCCTACTAAATATAACAGACTTATTTGACAAACTAGGAAAGAGCATTTATTTCTCTACGCTAGATCTAGCTAGCGGTTACCATCAGATCGAAATTAATAAAGTATCTGTTTGTTGTAAGTTTACGTAGTTTCTATTATTTCTCGTATCTATATATCAGTATTTATATATTTTGTTATTATTGAAATTTATTATGCAGATATTAATGCCGCACTATCTACCTTTCTTTTTACATCTCTCTCTACCAGAGGAGGCTGCCTATGAAAAAATTGCTTTCAGCAATATAGGTCGCCTCGTTGTACGTATCCATATGTTTCTGTGTTTTGTAAATTTTGTGTCTTCTACTGTGTGTGCAATAAAGTATATTTGATTTGATTTGATTTGATTTGAGGATATCCCAAAAACTGCGTTTAGCACGCAGTTCGGTTATTTAGAATTTTTGCGCATGTCCTTTGGACTTAAAACCGCTCCTGCGACGTTCCAAAGAGCAATAGACAATATTCTAAGAGGATTACAAGGCATCTACTGCCTAGTCTACCTTGACAATTATTATTAGTTATTCGCAGCGAACGGCACAATAATTAAAACTTTTGGTGTAAAGACTTTAGAGTTAAATATAAATCTACGTAGAAATTTTAAATGGCAATTTATAGTAGCCGATGTGACACAGCCAATTCTAGGAGCTGATTTTTTATCTTATTATAAATTAATAGTTGATAAAAGTAATAAGAAACTAATTGATCAAACTACGAATTTTAAAACATGTATGTTAATTATAAATAGCGATCAATTAAGTATTAGAACAGTAAGTGATTCGCACCCTTACTACGATTTATTATGTAAATATCCCGACTTAACTAAACCTGTGGGTTTTACGGAAACGCCGCGACATAATATTGTTCATTACTTAGAAACAACGGGTCCACCTGTACACGCCAAGGCGAGACCGCTACCGCCGGACCGCTACATCAAGGTACGTAACGAATTTAAATTAATGCAGGAGTTAGGTATTTGTATTGTATAGAGTTCCTAGGCTATGAGGTTTCGCAAGACGGATTGATACCGCTTCATAGTAAAGTAGAGGACATAGTACCTGTGTGAGCGCCGAAATAAAACCGGGAGACCGATAGGTATGCCCGGGATTAGCGACCCGGCGAATTAACCTCGAACACCTTAGCCAACTCAAAAAACCGACTCACCTGAGCGACTCGAGCGGCGAGGGTCTCTCTTTCTCCACGGTAAATATTCGGATGTCCACAGTGGGTGAAAACAAGGTGCTGATGCTTCAATTTGCTGGCACTCATGAGCGTCTCTTGACAGCTAGCAAAAATACGTCCGCACGTCGCACAGCTCTGAGCATACATGCTTGAATGACAGGTGATTGATGTAACAGTTCAGATTCGAGTCGCGACACGTTCGGAAACGTTAATCGGCGCCAGAGCATACGAATTTGTCGGCTCATGAGCGGCGGCGGATGATCGAAACTTAAATTACCGGCTGGCCAATGCCCAGTTCATTTATGCGCAAACACGGCCCCCGGCTTGAAAGGGTGGGTTCCTTTCAACGGAATCCAAACAAAGTAATGGTCACGACTCACGACTGATCTAATTGAATACAAACAGAAGATCACCGAAACTATAACTGCCGGTTTTAAATTAAATATAAGAATACGGATTTGTAATACAATATAAAACAACAGAGAAAAGCTGTAATACTAATATATTATGTACTAAATGCAATATGCTAGCTTACTACTACGTTTAACTTAAGATACAACTTTATTGTGAGGGTAGTGGACACAGACGAACCACTGGACGCTTTAACGTACCCCCTTTAGTTTTTACTAATACGACACGTATACGTCGATCTGATCCGGGATATGTTTCCTGAACTATGCCCAAAGGCCAATGTAACGGAGGGGAATTATTTTGCATAATTATAACCACCGTACCCTTTTTTATTGGATCGGGATCTGTTAGCCACTTTTCACGTACTTGAAGAGTGTTTAAATATTCATTACTCCATCGCGCCCAATAGGATTGCACAAGCTTGTCAAGCAACATGAACCGCGAACGTATCTGGTTAATATTCTCAACTACCGGCGCAGCTGGAAGAGAACCTAACGGAACATTATGAAGGAAGTGTGCCGGTGTCAGTGCTACGGGTTCCGAGGGATCTGAACTCAACATTCGTCCTAACGGTCTCGAATTTAGAATCGCTTCAATCTGAATTAGCAGGGTCAAAACCTCTTCATATGTAAGTATCTGAGAACCAATTACTCGGAATAAGTGAGTCTTGAACGCCTTCACTGTGGCCTCCCATGCACCCCCGAAATGAGGAGCATTAGGCGGGATCATTTGTCATTGAATCCGCTTGTTAGACAGCTCACTATACCACTGTTTGGTGTGTTGTTCTGATTTTAAAAAGACATCAAGTTCGTCCAAATAACCTCGAGCTCCTACGAAATTTGTCCCGTTATCTGAAAACAATTTCTCTACCGGACCTCATCTACCCAAAAATCTCTTCAGAGCATTGAGGAATCCGTCGGTGCTTAAGTCTGGAACTAACTCTACATGTACGGCCCTAGTCGTAAGGCATATAAAAACACAAATGTACGCCTTTTGGCTCCTCACACCTCGCTTACGAGTGAGGGTAATGTTTATGGGACCGCAATAATCCAGCCCGGTATGTGAAAACGGTTTTGAAATCTGCAATCTACACGCTGGCAACTCCGCTATTATAGGAGGCATGCAGGCTTTTGGATGCACACGAAAACATGAATTGCACAACTGCACACGGGAACGAACCACCCTGCGTCCGGCTAAAATCCAAAAACGGTGTCTCAATATAGACAATAGCAAGTGTGGACCAGCATGACAATTTTCGCGGTGCATATAATCAATGATTATATTGACAATATGATCTTTCTGTGGCAACAGGATTGGATGCTTATGATCATAAGTTATATCTGCGTTTCCTAACCGACCTCCCACGCGCAAAACTCCATCTACAATGAACGGTCGCAGTTTCTGTATAGGTTTTAAACAACGCTTATTAGACCGAACGGCACTCAGTGTATCTGCAAAATAAATCGATTGCAGAGAACGAATGACCGCCAATTCTGCTTGAATTAAGTCGTCTGTCTGTGGAATACCCCTGGAAGATAACTTTCTCGCAAAGCGCAACACATAAACAACAATACGAAGTAACCTAGGCCACGAAGATATCCGCTGTGATAACGCATAGAGTATCGGCTTTTCGGGCTCGTCGAACACGGCCAACGTTATGGTTTTAGCTTCTGGAACAACAATGTCTGTGTCCAATTTAAATGGTCGAATCGGCCACTGAGACGACTCCTTCTGCATCCAAGATGGACCACTAAACCATAGATGATGGTCGAGAATTTGAGCCGGGCTGAGCCCACGGGATAGACAATCACTTGGATTTTGATTTCCAGGAATATGATAGAAATGAGAAGGTGACAAATTCTCTTGTAATTTTGCTATACGATTCGCAACAAAGGTTTTCCACTTATGTGGACTCGAATGGATCCAGTGCAACGTCACAGTAGAATCTGTAAAAGCAAAAATTTTATTTATTTGACAACGTTTGTCATAACTATTTAGCACTACTCTTACTACTTGAGACATCAACAACGCTGCACATAATTCCAGACGAGGTAAGTGTCATGTACCTATCTAAGGTTAGTGTAAACGCGCCTTATAAGATGGGCATATAAACGGGCCCTAAGTAGGTGACGGATGAAGGAGGTGGTTATCTATGGTTGTCTGTGGTTATCGTTGGAAAATAAAAAACGTATAATGTGATTTACAAATTCCTTCGTTTCATTAAATATATCACAATTGGCGACGAAAATGTGCGAAAACGCGTGTAAAAAAAAACATGGGCAATAGTTTTAATTAATACTTATAATGTCCAAAGAAGCAATTAATAAATTTGCTACTGAAATCAGATTGAAGCGTACAGGTTGGATACAAACGCTCACGAAGAAACAATTGATTGAATGTCTAGTGAATTGCGAAATAACATCCGAAGAACAAGAGACATTAGACGAATTGCGAAGAATTCTTCGAGAGTTGGTGATCACAGGCAGGGCAGAAACCTTTCTGCAACCAGACAACAAGATGGCGACAAACACGTACAATATTGAAACATTCCAAGGTGGGAATTGGGAATCATATGCTGAACAGTTAGAGTGCTACATGAGCATAAATAATGTAGCCAAAGAAAATAAAAGCGCGGTGCTAATCACCAAATTATCATCAGCTGTGTATGAAAAACTATCAAGTTTATGCATACCAAAGAAACCGATCGAGTTATCATATGAAGAGCTGGTAATAAAGTTGATTAGTTATTACATGCCAAAAAAACCTGTAGTCATCAATAGAATAACATTCAGGCAAAGGAAACAGAAAGAGGATGAAAGTGTGGACGATTATGTTCTAGCACTAAAGAAGTTATCCAAAAACTGTGAGTTTCAAGACATAGACAATGAAATCAAAGAAAAACTCTTTGACGGATTAACCTCAAAACAAATCAAGTTCGAAATAATGAAGGTGGCACACAAAACATTACAAGAAATCTTGGATATAGCAAGGTTGGTTGAGAAGGCACTTGAAGACACCCCGGAAGAAAAAGAAAAAACGGAAATGTTCTGGGTTCAAAAAAAACAAGCTAGTGGGCAGAAAAAAACAAACCCAGGAAGACCCGCCAGCAAGCCACAGTGTTATGTATGCGGCAGAACTGACCATTTCAAAAGTGATTGCCGGCTCAAGAACAAGTTCTGCAGTGAGTGTGGTTCCCGAGGACACATTTTCAAAATGTGTCCCCGGTTTAAAAAGCATGTGAACATGTCAGAAGTAGAAGATACCGAGGATAGCAAGCAGACTGAAGACAAACTCGACCAAAATATAGAAACATTATATTTGGATGAACAAGACGAGATCAATGTGTATAATTTTAAGGTTAGTACCCTAAAGACACCACCTCTGGTCATTGAACTTAAAGTAAACAATACTAATGTTCCTTTCTTAGTGGATACTGGATCGGACGTCACGGTCATATCCATGGAGAATAAGATAAAATACTTTCCAAATGAAAAAATTCACCCAGTAAAAGCTTATTTTAAAAATTTTAACCAAGCAGTAACATACCCAGTAGGTATCATGAAAAATATGACAGTACAAAGCAAAAATACCACTCAGACATTAACAATATTTGTTGTTCCAGAGTGTAGTCCTATAATTATGGGAAGAGATTGGCTAAATGCCTTACAAATGTGGCCACCGAAATTTAACATAAACAAATTGGATAACAGGAACACTGATCAGGATATAACAGATATCAAAGAGGAATTCCCAGAGGTATTTAGGCCGGGGTGGGGTTGTTTCAAAGATGTAACATTAACTTTAAAAATTAAAGGGGACGCCCAACCAAAATTTTTACCCGTTAGACCGGTCCCTTTTGCAATAAAGGAAAAAGTAAATGAGGAAATCAATAGATTAGTGAAAGAAGGCAGGTTAGTACCAGTAGAATATAGCGAGTGGGGAACACCAGTGGTACCTATCGTAAAACCAGATGGGTCAATAAGACTTTGTGCGGATTACAAAAGAACGGTGAACCCAGTACTCGCAGTGGATCATTTCCCGTTGCCACATATTGATCATATGTTAAGTGAGCTTCAAGGGGGCAAATTTTTCACTGAATTAGATTTGCGCGAAGCGTACCTACAATTGCCATTAGATTCACAATCTCAAATGTTAACAGCAATAAATACGGAAATAGGAATTTACAAATATCAATACTTACCGTTCGGTTTAAGTACAGGTCCAGGGTCTTTCCAACGAATAATGACTCAAAAGCTGAATAAATGCCAAGGAACAGTAGTCTTCATAGATAACATTTATATTAAGGGCAGCAATCTTGAAGAATGTAAAAATAGAACTAAACAAGTCCTAAAAATTCTACAAGACAGTGGATTGAAATTGAAAATGCATAAATGCAAATTCTTGGTCAAAGAAATAATAGTTTTTGGATACATAATTAATAAACACGGCATGACCACAACTAAAGAAAAAGTTGAGCCAATACTGAATATCCCTACACCAACAAACATTACCCAATTAAGGTCATTTCTCGGAAAAATAAATTATTATGCTAGGTTCCTAAAAAACATGGCTAATGAGTTGGTTCCTCTTTATGACTGTTTACATAAAGGACAATTTTATTGGACAGACCAATGCGACCAAGCTTTTAACAAAGTAAAAAGTAGATTGGCATCGGTGGAGACACTATGTAATTACAATCCCAAATTGCCACTGATTTTAACTTGTGACGCTTCAGATCAAGGGCTAGGAGCCGTTTTGTCACACAGGTTTCCAAATAATGAACTTAGACCAATTGCATTTGCAAGCAAAAAACTTAATGAGACTGAACAGAAGTACTCAACATTAGACAAAGAAGGTTTGGCAGTAATATATGGGATAACAAAATTCTATCAATATGTATATGGCCGCGACTTCGAGTTGGAGACTGATAACGAAGCGATAATGAGAATTTTTTCACCAAACAAAGACATTCCTCGAATAGCAGCGAGACGATTACAACATTGGTCCATATTTTTGTCAGCTTTCAACTATAAAATACGTCACCTTAAATCTCAAGATAATCCTGCTGATTGTTTATCAAGAGCACCTATGACAGATAACATAGACATAGATAAAATACATTCGGTATGCTACAGCTCAAAATTCGAACATTTAATGGTGTATAAAAATGAATTGACTTTGGCAAAAATTAATTGGCATGACATTCAAAAAGCCACTCTGAAAGACAGTACATTGATAAAAGTTATTCGGTTTTTGACTGATGGATGGCCAGGGAAACATGTCATAGATGATGATATTAAACCATTTTATACAAAAAGAAACGAATTGAGTATAGAAAGGCAGTGTGTATTATGGGGGCAGAGAGTTGTGGTACCACAAAGCTTACAAGACAGTGTGA
>CAJRBF020000016.1:0-155336 GCA_907165275.2 Zygaena filipendulae | reverse complement strand
TTTTTGTGAGCCTCACAGGGCGTCACAATCCCCCCCAAAGTTTCATGCAACATGTGGAATAAAACTTTCTAAGTTATTTTCGCCTTATAATTATACCATAAAGTTATTATTATTTTTTTTGGGAAGTAGCCGCCCCAACACCCCTCCAACCACATCCAATGGCGTACCAATATCTCGGGTGTTGTCGGTCGGCGTTCTCGTAGATATAACTTTAGTTTGCTGGATCTCTTAAAGGTTATGCTTATAATAATTATAAGCACAAAAGTTTATTTGTCGAATTAAGTTTGTTGAACCAAAACATTGATTCACCAATTGCATGTGATTGAGCCACTTCTCCCTGACCCAATTTATTTATTTAATCAAATCAATTTACAATTTTTATGTACATCGATCAACATTATTTACATACATAATGACATTACAACTCTAACATTACAAAGTTAGTGTTACAAACATCAAAGTTATTACAATCTTATGGGACCCTCGGGGTGGTCCCTTTCCTTATTTATAGTACTTATACAAATGTATAGCGTTGTAGTTTCCTTTCAGCTCTCCGCTGTTTGCATCTTGTAATGTTAAACGGTAATCACATTGTTAAACGGTACTGCGGCCACTCTATATGGTCCCTCATACAGGAACTCAAACTTCTTAGTTTCCTTACGCCCTTTAACGGACCTATTGTCTCTTCGTATTTTGACCAAATCTCCAATTTGAAAGACAATCAACTTATGACCTTTGTCATACTTTGAACGTCTCATACTACTAGCGTTTTTCAAGTTCTCTCGAACCTGATCTCTAATACTTTGCAAACTTAAAGGTTGTCGTTCAAATTTGAGCTTATCGTCAAATGACAATTTATTTGATTTTCCATACATGACTTCACATGATTTGAAGCCTATGCTATCGTGTAGACTGTTGTTATACAACTCTTCTAAAGTTGGTAGTATATTAGGCCAAGACTTATGATTCGATCCACAATAGGTTCTAAACAGTCTACCCAACTCTCTATTAACTCGTTCTACAGTGTTCGGTCTCGGGTTTCTTACAGTTGTAATATGGCTTTTATGCCCAACTCTTTAACTCCTTCTCTCCACACTTTACTTATGAATTGTTTACCGTTGTCGGTCATAATAATCTTCGGCTTAATTATTTGTGAAAAATGTTTTAATTTAGATAACACGCTTTTGCCTGTGGCATCTTTCATCGGATATAACTTTACAAATTTACTGAAGGAATCTTGGAAGATTATTATGAACTTCAACCCAAGAGTCCCTGCTGGTAGTGGTCCATAGATATCAGCCATGACTATATCTCCAATATCCTTCGAGATTATTGATTGACAAGGTCCAACGTACTTAATGTTTTCGCTCTTGGACATCTGGCATATATGACAAGTTTTTATTCTCTTCCTTACATCTTTGGTAAGCGCATTCCAATAGAATCTGTCCTTAATGTATTTCACAACTTTGTAAGCACCTTGATGCCCCATTTCAAGGTGTACTTTATCAATTATGTCGTTGACTAAAATCTTCGGAAGGTATACGACTTCCTTGTTCGTTTCAATCGAATTATAATATAGTATATTGTCTCGTAATTTGCATCTCAAAATGATCCTATCCGATCTGCTCTGCGCCACACTGATGCTTCCCAAGCGCTCCTTAATAGCACTAATCTCAGCGTCCGACGACTGCAGCTCGGATAATCGACTCAACTTCTCCTTGAGCTCGATATTCTCTGTAGTTTCCGTATATAAAATCTCATAGCACAATCCTTTATCTTCCTGTATGTGCTTGCTCTCAGGTGGATATCTTGATAATATATCAGCGACTAGATTCTGTTTCCCAGTTATATGTTCTACTCTGTAATCAAACTGCTCCAAATACAGTATCCACCGCGTGACTCTGCTGTTATAAAGCTTCCAATTCTTGACGAACGTCAAGGCTTTGTGATCGGTTTTAATCGTTAGTTTTGCACCTCTCAAGTATGTTTCGAACTTCTTGATGCAACTTATAATTGCATAAAATTCTTGCTCCGTGACTGTCCAATTCAACTCTGGTCCTTTTAATGTTTTACCATGATATCCCAAAATCTTCATCTCGTTATTATCGTCCAATTGATAGAGCATACCAGCTGTTGGGGCGCATCACTGGTTGGGCGGGAGAGAGGTGCGGGAGGGGGGTAACACGGACGCGCGAACGACGGAACGAGAGGGATGAACTGCAGCGCCACGCAGTCACGGTCGCTTCACTAATTAAATTATCTAATTAAATTATTGCTATATTGCCATCTAATTGTCGATCATTAATAAACTGATTAAGTCAAGGATCATAATTTATTATTTATTGAAGAGAGGATTAGCAGTGTCAGGCACCGTCGTATCAATTTTAGTTCCATCGCAAACATTTTGGTGACCCCGACGTGATCCACCGCGGGACGAGCGAGCGGAGTCGGCCTGTCCAGGCTGCAGCTGAGCTGGTAGGACGTTGCATCCGAAGGAAGTGCCCTAGTCCAGGTACCTAATATTCCATTAACCCGTTCGCTTTGTTTTGTGTGTGCAGTGCTGTCAATCTTGGTGCCTAGTTGCGTGCTACCTACTTTATATTTTATTAATTTCGAAGTGATAATTCATTGTATTATATATCCAAACGGTAATTAAATTGTCTAAATATCATCTTCAATAACTAAGCAGATAGATATCCATCTAGTTTCGATAATTATCTATCCGAAATCAACGTAAAATTAATTATAAATTGTCGCTATAGAAGTTATTACCTACCTACGTAATAATTTATATAAACCGCACGAATCATCTTTCGGTTCTTGTGTATTTATTTCGCATAAAACATATTAAAATCTTCATTTCCTCTGAATAATAATTATTAACTTCAATTGCAAAATTTAATATTTCTTGTCGCAAATTCCAGTGTAGTACGTGAATACCTCACGCACTCGAAGACGGTGTTCCATCAACCTCCGTGTGTCGAGCTGTGTTCCTACGATTGCTGCGAGGTGCAGTGTGCGTGCAACACAGTGCATCCAGCGTGTTGCGCATTAGCAAGGTTGTACTTTGTCGCCTGACCTACATTTGTTCTTTATTAGTAAAAATAAAAATTTATCGAATAATTTCAACCTAATTTATAACTCATCTTTATTGCTCACACGTACAAAATGTCCGATATATAGGAACTTATTAAACAACGAGGCTCAGTAAAATCGAGATTAACTTTATTTGAAAATTATTTAAAACCCATATTAGAAACTAGTTTAAATGAGAGCAGTAAGTGTCAAATTAATGAATTAACATTAAGGTTAAATAAAACGCAAGATCTTTTTTCTACATTTGATGAAATTCAAATGAAGTTAGAGAGATTGGATGTAGATACAGACAAACAAATGACAGAAAGGGAGGAAATTGAGAATAGATTTTACGAAGTAATGGCACAAGCTCAGGAGTTAATTGATTCCTGGAAGGAAACGCAAAATAAGAATCACGATGAACAATCAAATAGTTCTGTTGGCCGTGCGGTAGGTAATATTAAACTGCCACCGTTAAAAATAGCTTCTTTTGATGGTAACGCTAGTAAGTGGCTTGAATTTCGAGACACTTATATTTTACTTATACATTCTAACGACAAAATAGATAATATTAGCAAATTTCATTATCTGCGAGCATACTTAAGTGACTCAGCCAGTGCAGTCATTAAGTCGGTGAGCGTCTCCTCTGACAACTACAAGATCGCCTGGTCTTTGCTGTGCGAACGATTCGACAACAAACGACTTCTAATTAATCAACATTTACAATGCCTTTTTTCTATCGGGCCGATAACAAAGGAATCGGCTTCGGGCCTTCGTCATTTGATTGATACAATCTCACGAAACTTGCGATCGTTGAATACTTTAGGTGAACCTACGGACACATGGGACACAATAATAATTTATATGGCGACTTTGAAGATAGATTCAGTAACATTAGGAAAATGGGAGGAGTTCCGGCGTGATAAGGAATCGCCGAAACTGTCGGAATTTTTCGAATTCATACGCCATAGGGCTGATGTTTTGGAAACAGTTAGTACGGGTAGGTCACATAATAAAAATGAAAGTCGTTTTAGTTTCAACAAATCACACTCATTTATTACTTCTTCACCGGAACGCCCCTTCAGCAATAAATGTCTAGCTTGCAACCAAAATCACAAATTGTATGAGTGCCCCAAGTTTAAAACGATGTCTGTACAGGATCGCTATTTCAATATTAATAAATGGAGATTGTGCGCCAATTGTCTTCGAAGCGGCCACCAATCATATCAGAGTCGACTCGGCGGATGTAGATTCTGCAAAAGAAAACATAATACATTACTACACAATACAACTCACAAACAATCAACACAATTATCTGATAAATCAGTTTATGATTCACAACAGGTACGTGAAGAAGTTCCCACTTCTTTTATAGCTACAAACAATAATCCTGGGGCTTCTGAAACAAAACCGTCATCAACATCTTCTTCTTCTTCTTCTTCGAACAACCCAATCACGACAATGTCTGCTGTTGCTTCAACTCAGAGTCTTCTGTCTACAGCTTTGATTGAAGTAACAAACAATGGCAACCTTCATGTACTTCGTGCATTACTAGATTCTGGCAGTCAATCCTCCTTCATTAGTGAAGCAGCACAGAGGAGGATTGGTTGTTACAAATTAAAAACCAAGACTCAGTGTGTACTAGGCTTAAGCAACACTCCTCTATCTATTACGGAACATTGCAACATACAATTTAATTCAATGCACAATAAATTTACAAAAATCATTAAATGCTTTGTTCTTCCTATCATCACTGATCGCCTACCATATACTACAATCCCCGTCGATGAGCTTCACATACCAAACCACATAAAACTAGCTGACCCCCACTTCTTTATTTCGTCTGAAATTGACATCCTCTTAGGTGTAGACATCTTTTGGGAATTGATAGGATCAGCTAGGCTACAATTAGGTCCTAATAAGCCAATCTTACAAGAAACACAATTGGGTTGGATAGTGGCTGGCCCCATGACCACGACCACTGATCTGATACCCACTGCATCAGTCACACAAACACGTTGCAATTTTAGTCAAGAGATACGTGATCAACTTATGAAATTTTGGGAGTTTGAGGAGGTAGAATCGAGCAAGCGTGTTTCAGTGACTGATGATATATGCGAACATCTATTTACAAAAACCACACATCGCGATGAAAACGGAAGATTCTGCGTACAAATTCCACTAAAAGAATCACCGGACGTTCTCGGAGATTCTTACAAAATGGCTGTCAAACGGTTTCTACAACTTGAACACAAATTCAAAAGATTTCCAAATCTACGAGAAGAATATAGCAAGTTCATACATGAATACGAGCATTTGGGACATCTGTGTGAAATTGAAACACCCGCCTTTGGATGTTTTCTTCCCCATCATGCCGTGATTAGGGAGAGTAGCGAAACCACAAAATTGAGGGTAGTATTTGATGCCTCTGCCAAAACATCTACTGGCCTTTCGTTCAACGATATACAACATGTCGGTCCAGTTGTACAAGACGACCTATACAACATAATTCTTCGATTTAGACTTCACAAATTTGTAGTTACAGCTGACGTTGAAAAAATGTACAGACAAATCCTCGTCGAACCTAATCAGCGTAACCTTCAACTGATCGTGTGGCGTGATGAAGAGGCAGCTCCATTGAAGACACTACAACTCAATACGGTCACATATGGCACGGCATCGGCACCATATCTAAGTACCAGATGTCTAGTGCAACTTGCAAATGAAACTAGCAATAAAAACATCGCGCAAGTAATTAAGGAGGATTTTTTCGTCGATGACTGTTTGACAGGTGCCAGAACTAGAGCTGAGTTAAGGTTCATCATCGAAGAAGTAGTTAAAATACTCAAAACTGCTTGTTTCCCACTACGAAAGTTTCGGTCAAATGTCCCGTCTCTCTTTGAAGACACATCATCAACACCAAAGAGTCTGGATCTAACTGCATCGTCTAGTGCCTTGGGAATTAAGTGGGATCCTTCCACAGACAAACTTCACTTCCCTATAGAGAGCAACGTCTTTCCATCTCAGGTCACGAAGCGAACAATACTATCTAAGTCAGCCAGGCTATTTGACCCCTTAGGATTGCTGAGTTTATGTACAATCACACCTAAAATCATACTACAACGGCTTTGGCTCACAAAGTTAGGATGGGACGATCCAGTGGCTCCTGAAGTCAAGAAGCAATGGCTGGAATTCCTGTCCAGTCTTGAAGTCATATCTACCATCTCTATACCTCGTTACGTACTGACTAACGATCCTGAAGAGATAGAACTTCATTTATTCTCTGACGCGTCTCAGGAAGCCTATGCAGCATGCATCTATGTTCGATCATTGGATCGCTCAGGAGGTACAACAGTTAGGCTGTTATGTGCAAAGACTAAGGTGGCACCTATAAAGACAACAACGATACCACGACTCGAGCTCTGTGGAGCATTATTATCAGCTCGCTTATGCTCCCGAGTGACCAAAGCTCGTCGCTGTCAAGTTTCTAAAATTGTCCATTGGACTGATTCCACTGTGGTTCTTGGTTGGATCTCGGTCCCTCCGCGGGATCTAAAGCCCTTTGTAGCAAACAGAATAAGCGAAATACATGATCTAACATCCCTAGAGGCTTGGAGACACGTACCAGGAAATCAGAATCCCGCTGACTTAGCTAGCAGAGGTGTGAGTCCGAGACAGTTAGAGGGGGCGAGTGTTTGGTGGCATGGTCCACCGTTCTTGCAAGAGCAACCCTCTATGTGGCCTTCTAATAAAGCCAATAAAGCCAATGTAAATATATCCTCGTTGCCTGAATTAAAAATGTACGCTAAAATCCCTAAAACTACGGTTACACTCATAACACTTAACACTACATCCAGAACGTGCAAAACAGTACTTATGGACCTTGGTAGGGTGGTGAACTTCGAAAGGTTTTCGAGGTTGGCCCCCCTGCAGAGATCTATAGCGTATGTCCTTAGATTTATAAATAATATTCGGCCAGGAGCCTCTAAACGCGCTGGTCACTTGTCATGCGAAGAGTTAGATGCATCGTTGAAGCTCTTGGTTAGACGGCATCAGGCTGAGTGTTTTCACAACGAGTTAGAGTTACTCCTTAACAACAAAGACTTACCTTCTTCTTCTCGTATTCTATCTCTTAGTCCTTTCCTTGACAAAGAGAAGCTATTGCGTGTTGGTGGCCGCATACATAGGGCATCTGTAAAATACACAAAAATACATCCATTAATGCTAGACTCAAATCATCGACTCACCAGATTAATATTTCAAGAAGAACATAAAAAATTACTTCACGCAGGTCCTCAATTAATGTTAAGCAACATGCGAAATAGGTTTTGGCCTTTGCGAGGCAGAATGTTAGCAAGGAACACTGTAAATAACTGCAAAACGTGCAGAATTCTAAAGGCGAAATGTATTCATCCCATAATGGGAAACTTACCCGCATCGCGTGTGACACCCAATCTTCCATTTCAAGTATGCGGCGTAGACTTTGCGGGACCGTTTCAAATTACTGATCGCAAGGGTCGTGGATGTAAGATCACTAAATGTTACTTGTGTCTTTATGTCTGTTTCTCCACAAAGGCACTGCATCTTGAAGTTGTCAGCGACCTCTCATCCGAAGCGTTCATTTTATGCTTAAGGCGCTTCATCGCCCGTAGGGGTTATCCAACCGAAATATATTGTGACAACGGAACAAATTTTGTAGGTGCGAGCAATCAATTACGCGAATTTTGGAGGTCACACGGTGAAGACGTCTCTGCCCTCGCGGCTGTTGAAGGCATAACATTTAAATTTTCACCACCATATTCTCCACATTTTGGAGGACTTTTTGAAGCCGGAGTCAAATCGGCTAAATTTCATTTAATTAGGGTGATGGGAAGCACGCACCTAACGTTCGAGGAGTTGGCGACATTGTTCGCACAAGTCGAAGCCATCCTTAACTCGAGACCCCTCACTCCTCTCTCATCTGATCCAAACGACCTCGATCCTTTGACTCCAGGGCACTTTCTGATCGGACGTGCATTAACGTCCATACCCTCACCAGATATGCTCCACGACCATCCAAACCGTCTTACAAGATATCAATTAATAGAGCAGATGAGGCAGCACTTCTGGGAGCGTTGGCGCAGCGAGTTCCTCACAGAACTCCAGCAGCGTTCAAAGTGGCGCATCAAGCAGAAGGGCCTACAAGTTGGAGACCTGGTTGTGGTGAAGGACAATAATCTCCCACCACTCCAATGGCGTCTCGGCCGCATTCATCAGCTGTACCCCGGTACAGATGGCGTCACCCGAGTCGCAGACGTCACCACCGCCAGAGGAACCATCCGGCGAGCCGTCGGTCGTTTATGCTCACTGCCATTACCTGAGGACCTCGAACCTTCGCAGCCTTCGAGCGGGGGGGAAGATGTTGGGGCGCATCACTGGTCGGGCGGGAGAGAGGTGCGGGAGGGGGGTAACACGGACGCGCGAACGACGGAACGAGAGGGATGAACTGCAGCGCCACGCAGTCACGGTCGCTTCACTAATTAAATTATCTAATTAAATTATTGCTGTATTGCCATCTAATTGTCGATCATTAATAAACTGATTAAGTCAAGGATCATAATTTATTATTTATTGAAGAGAGGATTAGCAGTGCCAGGCACCGTCGTATCAATTTTAGTTCCATCGCAAACATAGACTCTGGGATTTCGTTGTGATTATTCTTTTTATTTTTGATGTATGTCCAAAATGATTTACTATTTTGATTTATTTTAAGTTCAGTATTTTTTATATATGAAGTATAACAAACTTTTTGAATTTTGTTTTGCCTTTCCCTAAGGATTTTATAACTGTCGTAATCGGAGGGCTGTTTATAAACTTTCAGTTTTCTGTAAAATTTTAGTTTCTCCTTAATGATTTTTATCAGAGAAGGCGAATACCATGTTGGGTATCTCACACCGTTAATCTTTGTTTTACGAGGAATATGCTTATCAATAATTTGGTTGATAATATCGTAAAACACGGAGCTCGCCCTCTCAATATCCCTACTGTCAAGCGCATCCATCCAATTGACCCCAGAAATAGCTTCTTTAATAGCATTGTGGTCAGCCTTGTGAAACATATATATGCATCGCGGAGGGGGGCTCAAAAGTTTGGGGGTAGTGTCAAGTAGCTCGACCACAAGTGAAGGATGGTGAGAGTCCTCACTGACCAGCGGATGACTACACCTATTACATTTACAATCACTGCTACTGATCACTAGGTCAAGACATCTATTATTACTATTAAAAATCAAATTAAACTGACTTAGGTTATTGAAATTTAGGAATTCGTGTAAGTCAGTTGCCAGTTTATTACTATTTAAAACACTTAATTGCACATAATTGTTCACAGAACTCCAATGACAACCACCCAAATTAAAATCTCCCACAATAATAATCCGGTCAGATGAATCAACAACTGATTTGGAGACAAGCTCATAGAAATGTAGGAGGGCCTCCCCCTGCAAAGCACATTCCGGGAAATAGTAGCAGTATACCCTCAACAGGTTTCCACCCCGACACGAAACAGTCACCTCGACTCCGTCCGCGACATGCCCATCAAATGTTAATCTGGCGCTTTCGTCACCGCTACACCCCTACGCACCGCTATCAGAACGCCCCCACCCATGGTGTCCCCGCGCGACTCATAATTACGATCGCTTCTGTATACACAGTATAGGTCGTCGAATAGTTCCGAGCTATAAATACTTTCAACCAGCCAGGTTTCACTAAGGCATACAATATCGTAGTCATCATTTAACAAGTTACTGTAAAATACATTTGTTTTAGTGCGCAGGCCACGTACGTTTTGGTAATACACATTTAATATTTTATTCTCTGTGACTATAAAATGTATATAGATAAATTATTCTTACAAGACCAAATACAATAAATATAAAAGTTTCACATCTCCGACCAGAGCCACCACTCCTGAGAATGATTATAGACAATGCCTCATTGTAATATCTTACTATCGAAATTGTCATAATAAAGTGAAAAAAATAATTAAGAGCGCCCAAGCTGAAAGTGTCAATCGAAATCAAACACTTCGTGTAAATTTTATTATCATAATCTAAGGGCATCAAGCAAAAGCAAAAACCGTCAAAACACAAATTAAAAAAAGAAGAGTGATTACAAATAAAAATAAAGCAACCAAACAAAGTGCTGACAATTCTACCGTAGTTATAAAGATACAAACAAAAATTAAGATTCGACAAAAATAAACAAAGAATAACGTCACCAACCGAAGCAAAACATGATTTGTGATTTCTATACATAATTATAATAGGTACTTATTTTATCTTTCCTAAATCCGATTCGGCACCGATATGTATTATTGGACTTGTGTCCGATCTCCGTACCATGATTGAACAGTGTTTTACCCATACATACTTGTAAAACTTTTCATTTGCCAGACTCTTTGCTCGTTGAAGAAGTGACTTATTCATTTTAGTTAGATGTTCATTGAAATAAATAGGTTTCTCAATATCAGAGAACCCGAGGTCTCCTGATTTAAAGGATCTTAACTTTTTTAAGCTAAACAGAAACTCGTCCTTCCTATAGCGCGAAAGAAATCTGACAACAATAGGCTTTGGTTGTTTATTATGAGATTTAGAAGGCGCCACACGCGTAACAAAATCCAAGTCATAAGGCGAGAGCGTAAATTTAGCACAATCAGCTAACTTCTCGATGATGGTAATAAGATTCTCATTCTTCCTCTCGGGTACGCCCAGTATTTCAATATTAGACCTTCTGGACCACTGATCTCGTATATTACTCTGGGTTTCAAGTTGGCAAATAGACGTCTTCAGCTTAACCATCTCTTGGGCCGTGCTTTCATAAGATTTAAGCTTAGCCTCAATGTCTTCAATCTTTTGATTAAGGCCGCCAAAACTGTCACTGATGAAACTCATGGATGCCTTAATATTATCCAATTCATGCTTAACGGGTTGCAATTCCAAGGTCAGTAAACTTTGTAATTCTTTAGACAGCGTCCTCCTTACGGAGTCAATAAGCTCGTCCTTGAATCTTGCGAGTTCTAATCTTAAGTACTCTTTAATATTTGAGTCGACTTCGTGAGTTTGAGATGAACAACTCTGAGGAGCGATGACCGACGACTGAGCAGAAGGTGACTGTCTAGTTGGCTTACAAGACATCGCATCCTTTTGTTTGCCTTTTCTTAATTGTTCAGGGGCACATTTAGAGGCTGCAACTGTGGTGGGGTTCCTGTTCTGAGTTCTTTTCGCACGCTGATTAGAATGAACAGGTGTATCATCATTCTTCTGAGGCTTGCTAATACTTGTGCATGCTGGGCATAACCAATTTGCCAGAAAAGCGTCGGACGTGGAACCAATGTCGGTTGTGGGCAAGACACAGTTAAAATGATATAATGACTTACACACACTACAGGAAAGGTCTCGAGAGTCCAAATCGCCAACCTCACAGCAATCATATTGAGCCATTGTTATAAAATACGTAATCAGCAATAATTAAGAAATACCACAAAACCCGCTCCTATTTACCTAATCTTTACGTATCTATTTACGTATTTGTTTGTTGCACCACATTATAGAAGCCTTATATTATATTGGTTTGTTTTGCTATCATAAATAAAAAAAAATATCACGGAGCACACAATAAGTAAACAGTCTTAGTGGAGCGAACTACCCTCTACTCGAAGATTATGAAGAGGTATAACATATCTCACTATTCAACGTTCTTAATTAAAAAAGCTTCGATTGTTGAACGTCTTATTAGAACTATAAAGCATAGACTTTTTAAGTGTTTTAGTTTGAAGGGGAATTACAAATGGTCTGATAATAGGGGAGACCGGGTACAAAAGTAACGGCGGGTCGAAAGTAACAATTGCTCTCTAGATTTATCCAATGGGCGAACACCGCTTCACTGCCGTCAGCCGATAGCTGGGAGCGCCCCCCTCACTTGCATCTAGTCGCCGCGTGCGCCACGCACTTTTAGGTTGTGTGAGAGGTTGTTACGTGTTTTTACAAACCAAAAGTAAGTTTTTCGATGTTTTCTTATTTAATGTTTACGTAGTCATAAAAGGATGGTAGTAATCTGAATATTTGCATATTCATTTTTGATTAGATTAATTTTACATTGTTTAAATTCGTTTTTGTCTAGCACGTTCCGTTTTAAGGTTACATTTCACGTTTCAACAAAAATGAGGAAGGGTACAAAAGTAACATAGTCCTATGGGTACAAAAGTAACATGTTACTTTTGTCCTCGTAATGGTTTAATTACGTACATAATTTTTATGTGTCTTTACTCCAACAGAATGCCGCGACAACGCATAAGAAGTACTACACGAGGAACTACCGACACAGAAGTTTATAGAAAAGCGGCTGAAGAGCACTTCAAAGATGGTGCAAAAATTAGAGCCCTGGCTAAAAAATATAATGTTTGCCATGTAACATTGTATAGATTTATAAACAAATTAAGAACAGGAAATACTAACGCAGTTGTGGGCTACCGTTGCATCAATCGAGTTTTTACAATTCACGAGGAAAGTAATCTACGCGATTATTTAATCGAGTGCTCGAAAGTTTATTTTGGGTTATCTCCATCTGACGTACGAAAACTGGCATACGAGTTGGCGATTAAAAATGGAAAAACATTTCCTGAAAAGTGGCACGATAGTCAAATGGCTGGTAAGGAATGGTTGACGGGTTTTTTAAAACGACACCCGAGCCTCTCTTTGAGATCTCCTCAAGCAACAAGTTTGGCACGGGCTTCGAGTTTCAACGAACATAATGTAGGCAAATTTTTTGATAACCTTGCTGAGGTAATGCATAGATACAAATTTGAGCCAAAAGATATCTGGAATATGGATGAGACAGGAGTGACCACTGTCCAAAAACCTAGCAAGATTGTAGCTCAAAAAGGAACTAAACAAGTAGGTGCAGTAACCTCAGCAGAACGTGGAAGATTAGTAACTGTTGCTGTTGCGATTAATGCTCAAGGAGGACACATACCTCCTTTTTTCGTATTCCCATTGAAACGATTCCAAGACCACATGATACTTGATGGTCCTATTGGTTGTGCTGGAGCTGGCAATGCTAGTGGATGGATGCAGGATGCAGAATTTTTACTGTTTCTACAACATTTTAAAAAACAAGTCAAGCCAACAATTGATCAAAAATGCTTGTTACTGCTTGACAATCATACATCGCATATATCTATCCAAGCTCTAGATTTTTGTAAAGAAAATGGAATAATATTGCTGTCGTTTCCACCCCATTGCACGCATAAACTGCAGCCTCTGGATAGAGCAGTATTTGGGCCTTTCAAGAAAATGATAAACACAGCTACAGACAACTGGATGCGAAATAATCCTGGGCGAACAATGACTATCTATTACATTCCTGGGATAGTCAAAGAAGCATTTCCTCTTTCTGTTACTGATAAAAATGCAATTGCCGGATTTTCCTGTACCGGCATAAGTCCATTTAATAGGAATATCTTTACTGCTGTTGACTACGCGCCATCATCTGTGACTGACCGGCCATTACAACTTAACAGTCAAATTCCACCAAATAATCTGTTGACCAGTTCTGATGCAACGTCCTCCATTCAAGTTAATCCAGATACTCCAGTTGGTGATCTTCCAACATCAATTGACCAGACTGATCAGCATACAGACAGCAATTATGACCAACCACCGGCTGTTCAAAATTTGTCGGACTCGATCTCTGCAAAGACTGATTCTCTGTTAGCTGTCTCAGATTTTGATCAAAGATCCAAATCACCAGTGCCAGGACCTAGCGGACTTCAGCGAGTAAATTCTACTCAGCCGTTTAATTTTTTCACACCTAAAGATCTCAGACCTTTACCACAAGCGGGTCCGAGGACTGAAAGAAATAAAGGTCGTAAAAAACGTAAGAGTGCAATACTGACGGACACGCCAGAAAAAAATTTAATTGAACAAGAATACCAAGAAAGAAAAAAAGCCAAGAAATCGGTACTACAAGCTGATACTGGTAAAGGTAAAAGGAAATTGATATCTACAAAAGGGAAAGGAAAAGGAAAAAAGACCAAGAAGGCACCTAAAGACAAAGAAAATAAATCTGACGATGACGAATGCTTCTGTCTCGTATGTTTACAAGCTTTTAGCAGCAGTCGACCAAATGAACAATGGATACAATGTATCGAATGTCGAATGTGGTCCCATGTGGAATGCGTAGACGACGACAAGAACTATGTGTGCCATAATTGCGAGTCTGAGTAGGAGAATAATACTGAATAGTCTGATTATAAAAGAATGATTGAAATAATGTAACAATTGATCTCTTTACTTAAACTAAGAATAATTTCTATTGATTTGTTTTTTTTATGTATAATTTTTGAGCATTTAAAATGAAGAAGTTTATTTGTGTTGTTAATTTGTATTAAACAAAGTCTTTAAATAAATAATTGTTGATTAAACATATAATATTGTATTAATTACAAACCTCTTTGTCTTGTTACTTTCGACCCACAACCTTGTTACTTTCGACCTGCTTACGTGGTCGAAAGTAACAACTGACGATTTTTTTTTAACTCTCTGTTATTCATATAAAACACACCATTATAAAATAAATCGAGCTACTAGTGTAAAGAACATAAACTGAATTTATATATGGTTATATTAATTTATTGACAATATTAAAACCTGCCCAGAAATCAAGGTAGAAGTACAAAGTGTTACTTTTGTACCCGGTCTCCCCTACTTTGAAAAATGTTATGCAATCTTATAACAACACAGAACATCGCACTATTGGTTTTAAGCCGGTAGAAGTAAAAAAATCCATGGATTGTATGTGATGTGTATTTCATTGAAAAAGTTTTAAAAAAGAAAGGAAGCAAATTATTCGTTAAATGGTTAGGGTTACCTTACAACGAAAACAGCTGGATTGATAAATCCTCAGTAGTAAGGTAAGAAGTTATATAATCATAAACAGCTTCATAACATTACCCATTTTACCTCAAGTCATGCAAAGGTGGTGGACTCGTTAACGACCTAATAAATAACTTACCTTTTGAGATTCATTTTCCGGGATATAATTATTGTGGACCAGGGACAAAACTTCAGAAACGTTTACAAAGAGGTGACCGAGGGGCGAACAAGTTGGACGAAGCTTGCATGCATCACGATATTGCCTACACGAATAACACAGATTTACCTAATCGACACAAAGCAGACTTGCGATTGCTTGACATGGCTAAGCAAAGGTTAAAAGCAAAAGATGCCGGGAAAGGCGAAAAACTAGTCTCATGGCTGGTCAGTAAAGCAATGAAAGCTAAAGTAAAATCAGGTTGGGGTGTTAAATCATTCAAACATTTTGTCTCAAAAATTCGTTCACATGTCAAAAAATTAAAACCAAAAAACCAAAAATCCCACATAAATTTGGATTATACAACTGCTAAAAGAATGTTTCCACTTGGTAGGCAAATCAGATTGCCGCGAGTAATACCAATATCTAAAACTGGAGGAATATTACGGCTAATTCCCATATTTGCGGGCTTGTCAGCTTTGGGTGCTTTGGCGGGAGGTGCGTCTGGAATCGCAAAAACTGTTAATGATTATAAATCTGCTCAGAAGAATTTGCAGGAGACAGAACGTCATAATAAAACCATGGAGGCTATAGCATTGGGAAAAGGCTTGTATATAAAGCCCTATAAAAGCGGCAAAGGTTTATTTGTAAAAACTTAAAAAAACTAATTAAGCTACCTAATCGTGCTTTGACCAATGTAGACATTTTAAAGTATGCAGCAGATATACCGTATTTCCGTGGTGTGTACATGAAAGATGAACTACCCAGAAGTCCGAGGAAGATTGAATGCGGTATCGTTAACTTAGATGATTCAAAAAATGAAGGAACACATTGGGTAGCTTATACAAAATGTAATAATTACTGTGAATATTTTGATAGTTATGGTGATCTAAAACCACCATTTGAATTAGTGAAATACTTTAAAAAATATGGATATTTTTTATAATTATAACAGATATCAAAACTTCAATACCGTTAATTGTGGTCATTTATGTTTAAAATATTTATGGAAATTTTGGAATAAAAAAGTATAAAACAATACCTTTTCTTTTACTTATGCCATTTACAAAATGTCTTTGACACTATCAATTACTGGGAACTCATCAATTTTAACTACCTATTATTCTTCCGCACTTGAACTTGAAGGAGAATATGAGTGCGCTCTGTTGTATTGATCAACATTTAATTCAATTCCAAATATTGATTATAGAAATAATAAATTTTATTTTGGCACTAATGAAGTAATCACATTACCGGAAGGATCATATGACTTGCAAGATATCAGTGATTATTTAAAATCAGAAATAAAGGATGCAACGCTTCAACTTCGTTGCAATAACAATACATTAAAAATATCATTACACTGCACCAAAGATATTGATTTTACGAAAACAGATTCTTTAGGAAATTTGCTGGGGTTTGGTAATAAGTTTCTGAAAGCAAATAAATGGCATGTTTCACATCTACCAGTGAACATTTTGCCTACGACCGTGGTGAGAGTCGAATGACTCACTATGAGTTGATCATATATAAATGGTGAACCAAGCCATATTGTTTACGAATTTGCACCCAACATGCCGCCTGGATATAGAATCATCGAAGCCCCGAAAAACGCGATATATTTTCGTATCAACCAAAATAATATCAGCTGCATACATATCAAATTTTTGGACACAAATAATCGCTTAGTTAATTTACGTGGTGAAGAAGTGCAACTGTTTTTGCATATAAGAAATAAAAGGAATGATTGATTATAATAAATACGTGCCACAACAATCAAAAACCACCAGTTCTACGCTGCCTACCTTCAAAAAAACATCTCGCAGTAGGAAAAAAACTAAATTAACTAAAGAAAATAAAGCATTCCTAAAATTAATCGGATTATTAAAATGAATATCTTGGACGTTTTATCTATTCCATCTTACGATAATTCTGTGGAAAGTGTTGAATTCCATTCATACAAACCATATGTGACAAGTTTTAACAGGAATGATGAGATACGCATTCCGATCAATCAACAAGATTTGTACATACTGCCTTCAGCCAGCACTTTATACTTGGAAGGAATGGTCGATGTTCGAAAACGAGAAACCAAAGAGCGAGTAAACAATGTTAATTTTACAAATAATTCACTTCTGTACCTGTTCCAAGATATTCGGTATGAATTAAATGGAATCGAAATAGATAAATTAAAAAATGCGGGAATAAGTACGACAATGAAATCGTTAGTGTCAATGAATGAGAGTGAATCTAAAATATCAAGAGCCTGGGGCTGGGACATTGAAGGTATCACAAATACCACTGGAGGCAGCTTCGCTGTTTCCATACCTCTCAAAAACATACTTGGCTTTGCAGAAGATTATCAAAAAGTCGTAATGAATTGTCGTCATGAATTGATATTATTACGAAGCAATACAAACTTAAACGCCGTTAAACTTAACAGCGATGAGGTTATCGAAGACGTGATCATCAATAAAATTATTTGGAGGGTACCGCATGTACGAGTTTCCGACAGAGAAAAAATTAATCTCCTTAAATTGTTAGAAAAAGACCGACCAATTCAGATTGTATTCAGAAACTGGGATCTGTATGAATACCCAGCTTTGCCTAAAACTACGAAACATACATGGTCAATAAAAACTGCATCTCAAATAGAAAAACCACGATATGTAATTATTGGATTGCAAACTAACAGAAAGAATAGTGCAAGTGCTAACATGTCTCAGTTCGATCATTGTAACCTGAGTAACGTCAAGGTGTACCGACAAGGATCAAGATTTTCTGCTCGGTGATGTCCAAATAACTAACGTTCCCGAGCAGCAGGGCGAGAACGTCGAGCACTTGGTGGGGCTCATCGGCGCCAAGCTAGGCGTCACTTTCGACGAGCGCGACATAGTGTTCGCGGAACGAGCGGGCCCGCGGCGAGCGGAGGGCGAGCGGCCGCGCCCCATCGCCGTGCGGCTGTGCCGGCGCGCCACCCGTGCCGAGCTGCTGCGCGCCGCGCGCGTGCGCCGCGGCGCCACCACCGCCGACATGGGCCTCGCCGGGCAGCCGCAGCGGTTCTACGTCAACGAGCGGCTCACCAAGCTGAATCGGCAGTTGTTCCGCGACGCCCGCGCCAGAGCTGGGCTTGCCGGGTGGAAGTTCGTGTGGACGCGAGATGGCAGGGTGTACGCCCGAAAAGCAGAAAACCAACTAGCTCACCGTATCCGATCTGAAAGCGACTTAAAAGATATTTTTAATAATATTTAAGTTAGCGGTGTCAGACTCTACGGTTTGTCTCACTGTTATTATCTACGTTTTTGTACTACCACTCTGTTTCTATCACATAATTAATCTTATTTACTCATCTCTTTTAGTTTTAGTACTCTTGTTTGTGTGGTGTGTAAACTTTGTACTTACGCGTCATTTTTACAAAATTATTCGAACCTGGAACGGTCCACATTCACCATTTCATTTTGATATATTATTTACGTTATTCTTATCATCAGCTTATTTATTTTTTATATTTTTCTATTTACCGCGTAATATTTATATGAAATTATATATTTGTGATCTGGATAAAAAAGGAAACAGCCCCGTAGCTTATGACATGATCATCGCAAAATCTATATCCCTTCCCTTTTTTAATTCATCAAATATTCGTATACTTCCTTGGTTTAGTAAAGATGTTATACGTAATCGGCATAGGTTTGAAATATTTTTAAACAGTTATATATATTATTGTACTTATATCTCTATAATTTCTCGTCGCAAACCGTTTCATTCATTCAATACAGTAGTGTATCGCAAATTGTGTTTCGACAGTAATTTACATTTCACTATTAGCTATATTCGGTGTCATGATTTGTAATAAACATTTTACTGTTGGATTGATTAATGCGGGCTCATTAGGTACACGACACGATGAGTTAACAATAGCAATAAACAATGCTAGCTGTGATTTTGTTGCTATAAATGAAACGTGGTTGCGAGCCGGCGAGGAAGGGCGGGCGCCCTCCGTACCAGGCTACCGACTACGTCACGTGCCGCGGCCACGCGACCTGCGCTCGCGCGGGGGCGGGGTAGGGTTCTATGTCCGTAGCGGTGTGAGTGTTAGGCTGCTCGCACACCCACCGGCACCCACTGTCGAACAAATGTGGCTGCGTACAATCGTCAACGGAAAGCGCTTAGTAATAGGCACTGCTTACCGACCGCCCTGGTTAAGCGGTGAAACCTTTTTCGACGCGATCACTGATTCGATGACTGCATTGACTAACTATGACAGACTCATACTTTTAGGTGACTTTAACGTCAATTTTAAATGTTTACGTAACGTGAACTATCAAACCTTAATACACTTTTTAACCACTCTTAACCTGACACAGCATATTAACGAACCCACACACTTTACTGAAACATCTCAAACTACCATCGATCTAATTTGTACTGACGCTCGCGTCCGGAATGTGGATGTCAAACACATTCCGGACCTTGGACGACACGCTTTCATCACAGTAGAGATAGACATTAAAAAAAAGAAACCACTACCCAGACTTATCACGTACCGAGCCTTAAAAGATATACACATGCAGAACTTTGAATCTGATCTCCATAAGCTAGACTGGGACCAAATAAACTCACTTGATAACGTCACTGACATGGTAAAATTGTTTAATAATTATAAGACTGTTTTGTACGAACATCATGCTCCTGTGAAATCTGTAGTGTCTAAAGAATCACTTAAACCTTGGTTAACAAGAAATGTAAGGCGCATGATGCGTCTTCGAGACGGAGCCCACGAACGTTACAAAAAAACAGGCGAAGAATCACACCGAATTTATTACAAGGAGCTGAGGCATCTTGTAATAGAAGCAATTTATAATGAAAAGAAGGCGTTCTTTGAGCACCATATAAATAGCAACTCAAAAAACCCTAGAAAGCTCTGGAAGGGCCTGAAGCGGGCGGTATTGCCCGAAAAACAAATGACTGACTTGCCGACACACTTTGACAACCCGGACGATATAAACCGACACTTTTTAAATGTTCCAGGTAATACCGACGTGATGATATCTGACTTAACGTACTATGAATTCAACAGACACGGACAAACTACTTTTAGTATCAGACCAGTAACAGCAACAACTGTTTTAAAAATACTAATGGATATTAAGACCAATGCCAAAGGTATTGACTCAATATCTATTGATATGATACTAATGACATTACCAAGGACTCTGGACGTGCTGACAGCTATTGTCAATAAAAGCATTGAAACTGGGACATTCCCAATGGACTGGAAGATCGCTCAGGTGACGCCATTACCTAAGAAAGCTAATCCCACGTTGCTATCAGACCTGCGACCTATAAGTATTCTTCCTTGTGCATCAGAGATAGTAGAAAGAGTTGTCTGTGATCAGCTGTCAAAATACCTGGAAGAGAACAAGATTCTGCCAGAATTACAGTCAGGATTCCGTAAGAGTCGCTCAACAGCTACTGCCTTGCTTGATATAATTGACAGTGTACTTCAGGCTAGGGATACGGGAAAAAGCACCATTTTAGTGCTACTAGATTTCTCCAGGGCTTTTGACTGCATAAGCATTCCACTCCTATTATCTAAAATGTCTTATTACGGATGAATGGTACATCGCACTGTTCTTGTCTGAGTCCAGTGCCACGAGGAGTACCTCAAGGTTCCATCTTGGGGCCGTTGCTTTTTATTCTATATAGTGCAGATGTTGTTGGTGGACTGAATAACAAATACCATCTCTACGCTGATGATTTGCAGCTATACGCCTCGAGCACATCATCTGATATAGCGAAAACAGTGAAGTGTATCAACGCAGACCTCGATCAAATTGCGGCCTGGTCAGAAAGAAACTGTCTAGTTTTGAACCCTAAAAAATCGAAGTATATGGTACTGGGGACCAAAACTCAAATCTGTAACACACTTGAGACCCTAACCACCCACAATATAAGTATCATGGGGCAGCCGATAGACAGAGTCGAAGAGGAAAAAAACCTCGGGCTTCTGATTGATAGCGAACTTCGCTTTGAAAATCACATTCTTGAAGTGACTGGGAATTGCTTCTACCGACTCAAAGTGTTGAACAATATGCGTGACTACCTTAGTGAAGATTTACGTATCTACCTTTGTGAGTCACTCATATTGTCCAGACTAAACTATTGTGATGTTGTTTATGGTGGTTGTATTTACGGTCGTACTAAAAGGTTAATACAGCGTGTTCAAAATGCATGCGTACGCTTTTGTTTCCGGATACCCCACGATCGCGCATCACTCCATATTTGAGTAAAGCAAACCTATTAAACATGGAAGCGCGTAGGAAGCTCCACCTGGCTACTTTGCTGTTCGGCTTAGTGCGGTCGGAGGAACCAGCCTACCTATTCTCCAAGTTAAAATGGTCATCCAGAGAGTATAAATACAAGGCTATGGCTATCCTTCCGTCTCACAGAACCGCAGCGTTTCGAGGAAGTTTTAAGTTTGCGGCATCGAAGTGCTGGAACGACCTCCCACCTCCTGTCAGACATGCAGCTAGTAGATTCACCTTTCAGCGCAAGCTAAAGGGTATCCTGCTAGAGCAACAGAAATCACGAACCAACCAGCTCTTCTAACTTTTGATAACCTTTGTCATCCTCTCTCGATATCTATTGTATAAAATTACTTATTATATCTTACGTGTTTATATTTTCTTTACCACTTAAATACATTAAATACTTTCCCATATTATATAACTTTACCATTGCTGTTTCTAATATTAGACTACTGTGAATATACATATATTTAGAATATTTATTATGTACGTTTATTATGTAACAAAAAAAACAGTGGAATGTGTACGTGTAGACTGTGACATATTATGTATAATCTTATATTTTTGAACCTCCGGTCCTGACTGAAAATCAGCGCTAGGAGTGCCCGCACTCATAGCAACATGCTGAGGCAGTGACCGTTTTGGTCATGGGGACGCACCACGCAAACACCATTTGTTCTCATAATATTGTCATATATATAACTATATACCTTTTTTTGTTAAATCACGTTTGTATAAAATAATTGTAATTGTGTTGTCTATGTGTCTAAATAAATGCCTTTTCTTTCTTTCTTTCTTTCTTTCTTTCTAACTCGACCTACTTTTCATACGAAAATTTAAATATAAACTTTGCAAATAACAAAATTGCTTTATTATATGAGCAATACGTAAGATTTCAACAGTCGTATTACGGACGTCAAATCAAATCAAATCAAATCAAATATACTTTATTGCACGCACACAGAAGAAAACACATATTACAAAGACACAGTTACATAGTAGGTACGTACAATTTAGGTGACCTATATTGCTAAGAGCAATCTTTTCATAGGCAACCTAAGTTAGAGGGAGAGAGGAAGAGAAAGGTAGAGAGTGCGGCATTTAGATAACATTCCAAAAACAACGTCGTACGGAACCTTTGCTAAACCCTTAGCAATTCAAAGATTTAACACCGTTGTTCGTCATCGATTGCTCCAGACAAAGTGACAATTTGAAGTCAGGTCCTGTTGTCGACGTGCGTGTTGAACTCGAAGCGGATTCTGAAATACCTAACCAAACTTCAGCCTACTGCCTCATACTCAACGATTGCATCATCGAATATAAACCACTCAGCAGCACAGTGAAGAAGATATCATGAACCCTGACATGGTAATCGTGGATCTTCAAGGTTTTAAAGATAAGGACAATAAATTTATTGTTAAAGAAGTGGCGATTGCAACACAATACCAAACACAAACTTTTTTAGTTAAACCACCGTATTCCTATCGGTATCTAACCGGAGAAGAAAAGAAGCAAATTAAGTGGTTACAACGACACCGAGGTATTTACTGGAATGAAGGCTATATAGATTATAGAGAGTTTCAACGGGTCGTAACCCCTTATTTAGAACATAAAAAAATTCTTACAAAAGGACTCGAAAAAACAAAGTGGATCCAAGAATTGTGCTCAAATTGTGAAATTATAGATATAAGTGAAAAACTATAAGAAAAAGGATTTCCAAATTTTGTAATGTTACATGAAATGTACTGCACTGATTTATTTAATCATAATTGTGTAAATCATAAAAAATGTTGTGCTTTAAAAAATGCCATTTGTTTGAGATTGTGTTATTTAGAAAACTACTGTAATATTTGAAATACTTCGAATTTTGAGTAAAATTAAATAACTATCAAATGAAAACTTACCGCCGCACTCAGAGTCGACTTTAATGATTACTTAGTTAAGTATAGATTTTTAAAACAAACCTGCCGCAATCAGACAAGTTTAATAAATTAATGTTAATTGGCATTTAACTAATTAAGTTACATCTCATTAAATGCCAACTAACATTAATTTACTGAACGTCTCTGATTGCGGCAGTTTTGTTTTAAAAATCTATACTTAACTAAGTAATAATTAAAGTCGACTCTGAGTACGGCCGTTAGTTTTTATCAAAACTAACCTATTCCATAGGTACTTAGTAAATGAGAACACGATTCTATTCTGCAAGTCATTTTTTATTAAGTAAAAATAAATACTAACAAAAAACGTAATTTATAAATTTCACATATATAAACACGCACTATAACCACATATTGACTTTGGAATTTTATTTATTAGTTTTTCTGTATCGTCCAAAACATTATCAGTAACATTTTCATCCTTGACAGGATATTGAGCCTTTACTAGCACTTTTGGTTCATCTGAGTTGCTTACGTCGATTATGCTGACTTTTATTAGCTTCCTGGTTTTTCCTAATGGCTCCCGGCTGGCTACAAATGTTATGCGAAAGCCCCTCTTTTCAGCTCTCTGTTTTAAACTTGAACTGCTTGCTTCGTTTTCCTCTTCATGAAATAATGTGTTTTGTGAAAATACCATTGGTTGATGCTTCCTGGACTTCTTCCTTCTGCTGATTTCAGGAAATTCTTGGCTAAAACCTTCTAGAGGATTTTGAGCGCAAGGTATATCATCGTATACTTCACTAGGAGTAGACATGACCTGAAACAATAACAAAAAACCTGTAGTACAATCGGTTTACGTAAGTAACTGAATAAAATAGTAACGAAAAAAATTATAAATGCTTACAGTTCCAAATCGATGCGGTGTGGTTGACAGTACTTTATTCGAGCACGTCTAGGTAATTACTGTTCGAGGCGCTAAACCAATTAACAAATGAAAGTGCTTAAGTTTTCATGTCCAAACATGCCACCGCATGACATTAGCTAGAATGCAGTAGATACTGGGTCACTGTAATCAGATCTGTCGCGTGCGCCATTGTTTTATACGTCATTCATTGACATGTTGAAACCTGCACTATGTAGGTATCGTAAGTAGCGTTTTAAATGACTTACCAGTCACCATCACCAATACTAACCGAGTAGGTAGGTACTGTTTGCTTAGTGGTTAGTGATTCTCTAAATGTCTCTAAATGTTTAAATGTTTATGTGGATTTGATTCCCGCTTGAGGAGCAACACTATTTTATTACCAGTTTATTATTATACTATACGTACACAGACCAAGTATTAGCAAGATAGAGATAAGATAGCATCTGTAAATGGATCGCAATATTAATTAAAGAGGATAGAAATAAATATAAACGCATAGGATTGCTATTAGAACATTTATTTTTAAAAAAGTTAGTCTTACAAGAAATTCTTAAATAATTGAAAATAATGTCTTAATTATATCTACTTAGTAAAAAGAAGATACAAGGTCCTGACAAATTGAAACCATTAATAAACAAACTCAACTTTAGGTTATTTTTTTCAAATTATTTTTATTTAATGTTAAGGTTATTTAATCTGTGAATATAAAAGACAAGATAGAATTGCTCTTAGAACGTTTATTTTTTACATGTACAATGTATATTTTAATTATTATTAATTAGGTACATAAATCGACTTACACAAATTTTTATATATATAAAAAAATTACATTATACAATTGAAATAGGTACTCACATCATAATATCTTAAATTATTTATTCAAATTATCTAATTCTTGGTTCATATTCACAAAGTAAGACATAATTACGGTACAAAAATTACCACGTATTAAGAATAGACGCATAACCCCACGCTGTCGTAGTCACTTTATCACTCGAAACCAGCCGCTTATCATCGTTACTGGATAACGCAACCTTGTTTAGGCTTCGAGTGAAAACCTCGTGTTTTATTGACTTAAATAAAATCATGGTTTTACGCACTATGTCGCCATGATATAAGGTCTTTTCATAGTCAGATACTGTGAAATCACAAACAACAGACTTTTTAACGCCTTTTGCTTTTTTAATAGTGCTGTTAATGCTTCTAATACAATATAATTTAGAACGTAATCCAACAAATTCAAGAATTATATTCCCACTCATCTCGTCTTTAAAAAGACCAGGTACTTTTTTATTTATAAGTGGTAAGCTATATGCATTATCAACAGAAAAATTACTAGTATCAAAATAATTCAAGAAATATTGTTTTAAATCGGCATAAAAGTCTTTCGTTTCGATTTGATAGACGAAAGTATCAGTATCCGTGTAACACATTCGTAAGCAATGCTTATAAAATGGTTTGAAAACTGAATAATGAAAATCATACATGTGACTTTTAGATAACTCTAATACTGTAAATCCAATATATATTGGCTTATCCAAAACGACACGCTCTGGTTTTGTTTGTATTGCGACCAAATTTTCAGTAAAAACTGAAGTACTATGAAAGTTGAATTTAGAAATTAATTTACTGGCGGAGGATCTTTTTTTTGTTATATTTTTTTGATCACTCCATTGATTAACTAAATGGACATTGACCCTTTTTTCATTATTTTCTAATGTTTTACCAAAAATGCTATTGTTAAGTAATTTAAAAAAATCTTGCTCAAAAGTAGACTGAGCCTTCTGCCTTAAAGTCGTGTTAAGATCAATATATTGTTTTAAATAGGGACTTTGTTGGAACTGTATTACTCGATGAATTTTTTTCAATATCAACCCATGTTTTAAACATGTTTTTAAATGAACGTAATGAATTACGTAAAAATATTTATCGTATAGATTGGGTACTAGCTTTGCATTTTTTGCCCCAGGGGGAATGCATTTTTCAGGACAAAATGGTAAATCATTATGTCTATGATGTAACTCTTTTTGATATATCAAATCGACTTCAAGTATAAATCCACATTTAGCATCGTTAGGAACATTAACCACATCAAGTTCATCGATTTCTGCTCGAGTCAAAAATCTAAAATTTGATAGTGGTAAATAATGACACATGCTGAATCCGTATAAGTTGTTGCAATCTATGTAAACTACGTAATGATCAGGTTGCAATGGGTCATGTTCAGGCATATACTTGTTATTTGCTTTAGCATGTCTGTGCGAGCACATGCATACACCTCCTCTAATACCAGACTGAATCATGCGCACTATAGAAAGATTATCAATAAGTTCTAATTCGATACCAGTTTTAAAGAGCATTGCGTCAAAAGAGAGACTTGGAGCTGTAAGATAAAATGCTGGGTCTAACTGATAATGAAGTTTGCAAGTTTTTCGGAATTTTTCAAAAATGTCAGTTAGTAAGAGAACATCTGTCTTTAAATATAAATCCGTATATTGACCCAAGTTTTGAATTCCCAATTCAGCCCAAACTAAATGAGCGTGTTTATAATCTTCATCAGTAATGTGCTCATTAGTAAGGGAACTATAATTTTTTTTTTTTATCTGGAAGAGATTGCTCATCAAAACGATCCCACTTATTCATATATTCGTAAGGGTAAATGCCTTTGCGCGTAAGTAAATTAAACTGTGCCTGGTTAGGAAAGTAGTTATGCAAATTTACAAACTCTTCTTTTTTTATTGTCTTTGCTAATTTATCCAAACTAGTACCCAAAAATTTAAACGAATCTACAAAACGTAATTGTATATATTCGTTTGCAGAAATAGGGATAAATTTTGTAAAAGAAACGTAATTTTCTTTAGTTTTAGGGATAATCTTAAAGAGGGTGTAAGGTTTCACTACAAGTTAAACTACTCCACTCCTTGTAAACTGTATATTTATAATGATCAGAATATTCGTCACACTTATATTAAACTCTTTAGATTAATCTTAAAATCACACGGAAAGATAAGTGGATTGATTCTCCACTCAAGTGTCAGTTGCTCTGTCATCGTGAATTTGGCGGGGGATGTCTCCCCGCGACAGTTTTGCGCGGGAAGATGGCAGAACGCGGGCGCTTTGGTAACATAAACAAACTAGAGCGTAGTGGCGAGACGCCACACCACCCCCCCACGGAGAGAAAGTTTTTAACGCAGTTAAAAACGTTAGAGAAAGAAAAGTTAAAGGTCCAAAGGTGTCTTAAAACGGACTCGACGACCTGAGCGCGTTGTGTAGTCCTTTTTCTGTTCAGCAGATGTAGTAGGAGTAGGACTTGGGGTCACTGGCGGAGGCACAACTGGAGCGGCAGGCATTTTAGACGATGATGAATTCGCTGGAGCTACCGGAACTGTTGGAGTGACAGGTGGCGATGGCGTGTCGTCATCGATGTAAGCGGGTTTGACACGGTCGAGGCTAACTTGGACGTTTCTGTTTCCAATCATAATCGTAATTGTCTTCTCAGTCCTGGATAGCACCTTATGTGGGCCAGTGTAGGGCGGCTTCAGAGATGTCTTGACGGTGTCATCCCGTAGGAATACATGGGATGACGATGCCAGGTCTTTAAACACAAAAGTTCGTCGTTGTCCGTGTCGCGATGCAGGAATTGGTCTTAATCGGTCCATGTGGTGTCGGAGCTGTGTTGCGAAACTGGTCATGTCTTCGACGTGGTCTGCTATAGGTGAAGATGCAATGAATTCGCCGGGCAGGTTCAGAGGCTCTCCGTACACAAGTTCGGCGGACGATGTTTGCAAGTCTTCCTTTAGGGCAGCGCGCATTCCTAGGAGCACCACAGGTAAGATTTTATGCCAAGACTCCTGATGACAAATGAGGGCAGCTTTTAATTGCCGATGCATTCTTTCTACTAGGCCATTCGCACACGGGTGATAACTCGTGGTACGAACGCGCTTGGCAGAACAGATTTGCATGAGGTTGCGGAAAAGTGAGGACTCGAATTGACGTCCTTGATCCGTCAGTCACTAGAGAAGGTGCCCCAAAACGAGAAATCCATTCCCTGGTGAAGGTTTCGGAGACTTCTTCCGCAGTGATTCCGACCATCGGCCATGCCTCAGGCCAACGTGTGAAACGGTCGACTGCAGTTAGGCAGTATTGGAATCCTTTGCTGTATGGAAGCGGACCAATGATGTCCAGATGTACATGTCGAAAACGTTTCGTTGGAGTGGTGAAATTTCCGAGTGGCGTGGTCGTGTGCCTAGTAACCTTACTACGTTGGCAAGGTAAGCAGCTTCTGGTCCAATTGCGACAGTCCTTCTTCATGCTAGGCCATACGAAACGATCAGTCACCAGTCGCGTAGATACTCGAACGCCTGGATGGCTGAGCTTGTGCATCTTGTCGAAAATAGCACGGCGAAAGGCAGGAGTGATGAACGGTCTGGGCTTTCCCGTGGACACATCGCAGTAGACAAATACATCAGTACCAGGTATATTAATCCTCTCTAGTTTTAATGACGAGTCTGTCTGCATCCTGTGAAGCTCTTCGTCACTAATCTGTGCCTTAGCGAGTGCAGCGTAATTATCCTCTAGGGAGAGGGCTTCGACCCGAGATATGGTGTCTGCCACCACGTTATCTTTCCCTTGGATGTGCACGATGTCTGTGGTAAACTGAGAAATGAAGGATAGCTGGTTCAGCTGTACCGGTGGTAGTTTTTCACGACGCTGAAGGAAAGCATAGATCAGTGGTTTATGATCAGTGTAGATCGTGACGTGTTGCACTTCCAAGATGTACCAACCCACCTCCAACCCAGGGTCCTACCAACCAGTCTTGGTTATACGGACCGAATCGCGGGCCGGAACGCCCCGGTCGCCCGGGACGCACCGTACCCTACACATTCTTTTTTGCTCTTGTTCTTGCCTCGAGTTGCAACTCTCCCCTTTCTGGGGCTTGACGTTCACACGTACGACAGTACTCGGCCGCCTGCCTACCGCAGATCCTCCAACAACTTCCTCTTCTGAAACCATCGACGCGCGAAGATCTTGAAAGCCGCGAAGTTGCCCTCAGAACTCACCAGGTCCCCGAAGTACACCGGTCCCGCCTCCGTCTTCACAACTCGCGTCAGCAGCGCCAGGCGCTCCCCTACATACAGCTCGCAATCCCACAGCACGTGGTCCCGATATTCATCGGCGTGCCCGCAATGGCACAAGCCGGTCTCACTGCTTGGCACTTCCAAGATGTGTCTAAAATGCTGCACAGCTTCGTACACTGCAAGGAGCTCACGGTAATAAGCTGGCCAAGTGGTATGACGCGCGGTAAGCTTCTTGCTAAAGAACGCAAGCGGTTGCCACTGCTCGTCGACTAGTTGTTGCAGGCAGGCACCTACATGGCTCGATGAAGCGTCCGTGAAAAGTCCCAAGGAAGCTTCAGAGCTGGGGTGAGCTAACAAGGTGGCAGTTGCTAGATGATCCTTACACTTTTCGAAGGCATGCTCGAGTTCGGGTGTCCATGGCACAGGTTTGGCACCCTTAAGCTGAGTAGAAGCTAGGATGTTATTCAGCGGAGCTTGCAGTTCGGCGGCCTTAGGAAGGAAACGTCGGTAGAAATTTACCATACCCATGAATCTGCGAAGACCTTCCACGGTTTTGGGTAGGGGGAACTTACGCAGAACTTCTATTCTTTCCGGAGGCGGGCGCGTGCCATCCTTGGAGATCCGGTAGCCAAGGAAGGTCACCTCTGCCGCTGCAAGTACGCACTTGGATGAGTTGACGACCACACCATACTCGGCCAGACGCTGGAAAAGGATGCGCAGGTGCTGAGCATGTTCCATCGCGTTTTTTGAGAAAACCAGTACGTCATCAACGTACGGGTAACAGAATTCGAGTCCTCTCACAACCTCATCCATAAATCGCTGAAATGTCTGGCCAGCATTGCGTAGGCCGAAAGTCATGAAAGGAAACTCGTATAATCCGAACGGTGTCGTGATCGCTGTCTTGCAGATGTCAGCTTCATGAACTGGGATCTGCTGGTAAGCTTTCACGAGGTCTATCGTGCTGAAAACCGTTGAACCAGCTAGATTGTGTGAGAAGTCGGCTATGTGTCGCACAGGGTAACGATCCGGGACGGTTCTGGCGTTTAGTGCACGATAATCTCCGCAGGGACGCCAGCCATTTTCCCCCTTGCGAGCCATGTGCAATGGCGATGCCCATGGACTTTTCGAAGGTCGGGCAGTCCCACATCTGACCATCTCCTCAAATTCCTTCTTCGCCGGCAGAAGTTTCTGTGGTGCGAGTCGGCGGGGGCGACAGGAAACAGGCGGCCCATCGGTGGTAGTGATGTGGTGCACCGTCGAATGTTTGACAATCCTTGGAAGTCCAGGCGGTCGCGTTAGGTCTGGGAATTCACGCAAGATTTTGATATGAGGCGAATCTTCCGCAGACATGGTCTTCACACTAGCTTGATTTATTTGGGCTATCGTGGCCGGCGTAGACAATTTGGTGCTGCCATCTATGAGTCGTCTGTTGCGGCAATCTGGTAATAGGTGGTAGTGGGCCAAAAAATCGGATCCTATGATTGGAATCCCTACCTCTGCTACCACGAAATTCCAAACAAAATCTCGCCGTAACCCTAAATTCAAACGTATAGTCGTGGTACCGTATGTTTTGATAGGACTTCCGTTAGCCGCACGCACGTCGAAATCGGTAGCCTGGTAATGACCTTTGAGAAGGCTCCGTGGGAAACAGCACAGGTCTGAGCCAGTGTCGATTAAAAATCGGCACCCTGACGCAGAGTCTACGACAAATAATCGGCGGCTGGCATGTGGGCAATCAGACTCCGCCACTACTGATCGCCCCTGGGGTTTCCCTCCTGGTGAGGCTTCCACTCACAGGGGCTGATGCATTTGCTGGCATCATTGCCAAATCTCTTGTGATACCAACATATGCGAGAATTTGCACGAGACGGCGACTTGGATTGAGATGAGGCTCGGCCAGTAGATCTCGAGCGTCGCGGCTGTGATCTTTGCTTTCCCTTAGCGAACTCTTCAACCTTTTTTGACAACGCCTCGATGCGTCTCATCATCATTTCAAAATCCGCCGGAGGTGCGGCGGTAGAACACACCGTCGCCGATGAAGAAGATGTGGTCTCCACGATACTATCAGCAATCTCGGCGACCTTGTTGAGCGGTAAGTCCACCTGTGCCATCAATATTCGTTGCACCTCGAGCGGTAAGCGGCGCATCCATAACTCCCGCAGGATTCCTTCATCACCTACTGAGGTACCAGCCAGAGAGCGTAGGTGCCGGAGGAACGCGCTAGGCTTCCTGTCACCAAGTTGCTCTTCACCTAGCAACTGACGAGTGCGCTGTTCTTTTGAGATGGACAATCGTTTGATGAGTTCCTTTTTAAGGTTTTCATATTTATTGTCGGCAGGTGGATCTGCGATTATGTCCTCTACCTCTTCGGCCACACGAGCATCCAAGACCGACAAAACATGGCCATACTTTGTAGCGTCTTGAGTGATGCCAGCTATCTGGAATTGTGCCTCCGCCTGTGCAAACCAAATGACGGGTTTTTCATAGAAAAAATTTTGTAATTTTACTGAGACTGCTGTCACTTTGGGAGTAGTAGGGGGGTTGTGCAGCTGCTCGAGCTGTTTACGTAGCTCTTGGAGCTGTTTCTTCATCTCTTCAGCTTCTGACATGGTTGAAAGGGGAACCAAAATAAAAATAGAATAATAAAAAGGAAAATAAACAAGAGCAGAGAAAAGGAAAAATGAATGTCAAAGCCCCCGTATTCTGCCACTACCGTATGACAAGATTTCAGATTTACACGCTGTATAAAAAAATGCAGTCAAAACACACTGTATAACAAAATTGGAAGTAACACACTGTATAACAAAATTGAAATTCACACACCGTGTAACAAAATTGAAATTAACACACTGTGTAACAAAATTGGAATTTACACACTGTAAAAACAAGGAAATTACAACCAAAATTAGCTTATTTAACAAAAAAAAAAACAAATTAGGATTACACATGGGACATGTTAAACCATTATTAAAATTATTTTGAGCAATAAAAAAAACTGTTGCAAAACTTAAAATTAAATCCAAATTCCAAGCACTGAGGGCATGGGACAAGAATTCAGCAATGTCACCAACGGTACATTTGAATGAAAATTCAGTAAAATGTCATAAACTCAGACTACCATTAAAACCAATTTAGGTTTGGTTAGGTAAATTTAGGATAAAAAGATTGTAATACTAAAGATATAGGATAATAACAGAGCTTGAGAGCAAGCAACACAAACTAATATTAAAAAAATGAAATAGACTAATATTATCAAAAAGATGACAGTAAACTATTTATCACTTTGACCGGTGAGCTTGAAACATGCATATGTGGTTTCCACCACTGGCTGTTGCTGCTGCTGCTTGTGGTACGCCTTCTCTGCAGAGATGACGCGTTATTACCAGCAGGAAGTGAAAACTCTGGTATGGCACCAGATCGGTCTGGTTCACGGTGAAGTCCACTGGATCTGGCAATGAGCTTGTTCAAATTGGTGTGGGTGGGTGCTCGATGTCGGGATTGCGGCGGCAGGAAACGTAGAATGCCTCGCTATCGACTACGAAGGCACAACCCGAGCGCTCCAATGCGGTATGCGCGTTCAGTATGAGGTTGGGCTCGAAGATCACGGCGAACACTTGCGGCGTGAGGTGATTGAAAACCGGAGCTTGCTTTTTGTGTTCCAAGCTTCCAAGTTTTATGTAGAATGTGCGAGATAACGGTCAATGTTCTGATCACGTCGGGGTCACCAATAAAGAGGGTGTAAGGTTTCACTACACCTAATTGTTCACCTAATTGTTTTATAAACAAATGACAATCATAACCCGCCAAATTATGGAAAAAAATTGGAACAAATTTCGGTACTTTGTATTTTAGATTGCAAAAAGCGTGTGCCGCACCACGATATTTACCCGTTATATGACAATGATCTCTCACTCTATCAGAAAATAGAAGATGTTGACAAATATGACAAAGAGTAGCTTGCATGAAATCAGTGGCATCATGTTCAGTAAAAATTATAGGAGTACTTTTTGACAAGATCGCATGAATTTCGCGAACATCGCGGTAGATAGCTTCAATAAATTCAAACAATATTATATGCAAAGGCGGCTGGAATATGATGTTGCAACGTTTTTGTGCTTACAGTGTCGGAAACCGAGCAGCTATCTTTATGAGCTTCTAATAATATAGTTTCGAAATCTGCATAAATTACAAAAGGAACCTTCTGTTTACGATCATAATTTTTGAATTTGATTACGGAACCCTTTTCAGGTAATACGGTAACAATACCAGTACATATACGGCTTTCAAGTTCTTCACATTGTGACGACCCATAAGGTCCTACAAAATTTTTTTGGTTGTAATTAAAATCTTAAATAATTATTAAAGTATAGAAGATAATAAAATACACCTATAAAATTACATTTAAAACATATTAGAGGACATTGCGGTTCAAATAACATCGAAAACAAGTTTTAGTACGTTTATCAATAATAACTCCTAAACTAAAGAAGTTAGGACAAAATATTATATGAAGGAAAGTGCTTGTATTAGGGAATACCAAATGTATATTGAATTTCGAGAGTATAGGAGCAAGTTAGAAAACGCGAATCCCCCCATGCAGGCGTCTCGGAATACAGGGCCGAACGCACCGCCAGTATCCACGAGCCGTATATCTACGGGGAATACGGAGGTAAAAAAATGTCCTGACGACAAAAGTTTGTTGGGAAAGTAAATTGATAATAGTGTAATAATAAACGAATGCGATGGGGAGGGAACGTCTAAGGGACAATAAATATAATATTATTGCACATTTATCAAACATAAAATTTATTTTCTCATACAAATTTTTTAATAAATAATATTCATGCAAAGTACGTCGTGGTCGAGCGGTCTGCGCGCAGAACGATTTATCGGTTTGTGCAAGGATTCGTACACGCGACCTGGAAGTTTCGTCATTACGCATTGTGTCCTGATTGCGTTGTGCAGAGGCGAGCATGCGCGATTGTGATACTTGGTGGTCGCATGAAAGCGTATGTGGGCCGATGTGCTTCGTGAACGAGATGCTTTGAGTAGAATATTTGTATTGATTTTTATCATTACAAAAGACGGTTCGTTACCCGGTACCCTATCAGGTACCCTATATTCAGTCGCGCGCGCGCGTCGCTTTGCGTCGTGCGTGTTTTTGTTTTTCTGTGCGTTTGATTCGCATAAATCGTAATAAAAATGACGAATGTGGTAAAATGTAATGTGTGTGTAGTGTTTACCGTCACTACGTATAGGTTTATCACTCACTCACTACTACTCCTTGATCCTTGCGCGAGCGCACGTCCGACTCGCTCCGCGCCTAACAACAGACTACCCGCCCGGTGATGTTGACAATCTTTATATATCCCCACGATATTTATTTATACCCTCTCTGGGTACATGAGACAATGTATTATATCTACCTACTTATAGACACAAACACTACATCTCTTCCTTGTTAAGAAATATTTAAACTTGAGAATTTCTAACTTAACAACTGGACAATCATTTTTTTTTTACTAATGATATAATAGAATAACTATAATAATAATATTAACAACAATAATCCCCCCAAAACACACAGATCCACCTGATCCCACATTATCAGCCTGTATCGCTGAAACCAAGCAAACGCGGCACTCACCACACAGAACCACATAACATAATATATTATACCACAGATACACAACACGCCCAGACCGAAAAGTGAATCGCCGCGTGCATCACACATAGCGCAGCCCCACCGGGAATCGAACCCGGAACCCCCCGACCAGCGGGCAGGCACGTCGACCCACTACGCCAATCGAGTCTTCTTACACAAGTCGTCAGCTGTACAACAGAATTAATCATTAATTTATAATCTGCCATTTAGTTTATTTCATCCTCCTTTCTATCCGTCTCATCCCCTCTCTTTTTATTTATGAAACTTAAAAAGCTAGAACTCACTAGATTCAAACCCAGCAGTTGCAAACCTAGTAGAGGGTACCTAGTAAGTGGGTAACGATCGCAGCTCTTTTTTTGGAGGAGCACCCTCAGCACACAGCACCCATCACGACAAGGTAGGTATGATAACCTTGATTGACAAAGGTATCGAAACCTTCAAAATTCCTTTAAGCTCTAATATGCTAAATAGTTACCTGACCAAGTCTTCGATTCCAATAACTTATTTATTAGTACCGCCGTGGAGGTACCTCCATACAAGCATACGAGTAAAAGCCTGACTTGCCTAGTTAAAATATTCTCTATAACTAGTACATAATAATACTCACTATAGGATACATATCAATACTCTCTTTCCAAAAATATTATGCCGAAGTGTTTTAATAGTTTGATTCAACACTAAAATTCCTAATTGAGTTTTAGTGATTTAATACGAGTACAAACCCCAATGGAATGTTGACTGTAACATCGTATGACAAAATATGTGAATAGATTAGTATACCCATATCTTTTATTCTTGTAGCATATTTCTACTATTTTCCAGTAATTTAAAGATTAGGTACCTATAGATATTTTAGAGCCCATACTCCATAGATAAATTAATTTTGTAATATGACTATTTATATTTAAATTTACTTTTTTTTTTAAGTATTTTAGCGATTATACTATTCCTCTGTGACATTTGTAAACACTGATAGTTAGAATAAATAAACTTAACTACCTAACTTAAATGATGTTCTTTAGTAAGCAGATCATTTGAAAATAGCGGGATCGGTTTTAATGATCGTAATAGTAAAATTGAAAGTTTTTGTAAAAATAGAACTCGTGCAGGACGCCTGTCAGTTCAGTTAGTGTTATACCTAGAAGAGGAGGCCCTTTTATTCGCTCATCTAGGCAAACAGATACATCGGGCTTGCGTTACTCTACGCAAGTTAACTAATTCATGATTATATAATAGGGAGCCAACTAATTGGTAATGAACAGAACTCGAACCCAGTGACTTGCTTAGTTAGCCTATAATAACAGCACCTAGGCATATCAAATTCCAAATTCAATGGATTTATTTCGATTTATTTCGATTTAAGCCTCATAAAAGCACTTACAAATGTCACAGTATGACAGGCAGTAACATGTATTACAATTGTACTATGTAGGTAGGTACCGTACAAACCAAGTGTGATTTATACACAATGCTATGAACCACGGAAAATATAACTTGATAGCAAAGAATAAAATCAAAGATTACAATGATTAGAATGTCAACAGTTTAAACTGCATTAAATACAACCATATTTCATAAATAGAATCAGAATATCTATGTTAAAACAACTACAGTACTGTAATGTAGTCTCAGACTGTAGTCTAGACGTCTTCTTCTTCTTTAATAATGGCGTCTATAATTATAATTTACCAATGACAATGTTTCTTAAAAATTTCTTCGTCTACTTCTTCGCCAATGACAATGCTAGATTGCTTCCCAAGTTAAACATGGCTCTCTTGAAAGACGTCATTGACTAGAACTTTGCCGTTGTCATATGTGAAACATGAATTGCCAAAATGCAACGTGGCTCTTCGGAAGAAAGGTGGACGCAAGAACTATTATTATTAGGAATTCAGATTTAGACAAATACATAATAGGCCAGAGAGATACCTAACTGGATGATGATATTAATAACCGTTATATTAATAACGGATGATTTTGTAACGGAGTGATGAAGATTAATACTATTAGCTGAGTGACACAAATAGCATGGAGTAGAAAGTATATTATAAATTATACAGCACACAAATATCCGTAGGGAACACGGAGCAGCGCCCGGGACCTGTGATGGTGCCCAATTAAATTTTAATGGTGGCATCTTAGTGCCCAAACTGCAATTTAATGCTGGTAGTAGATACCCAAAATCCAATTTAATGGTGGTATCTTAGTACCCAAACTCCAATTTAATGGTGGTATCTTAGTACCCAAACTCCAATTTAATGGTGGTATCTTTGTACCCAAACTCCAATTTAATGGTGGTATCTAGTACCCAAACTCCAATTTAATGGTGGTATCTTTGTACCCAAACTCCAATTTAATGGTGGTATCTTGGTACCCAAACTCCAATTTAATGGTGGTATCTAGTACCCAAACTCCAATTTAATGGTGGTATCTTTGTACCCAAACTGCAATTTAATGCTGGTATCTAGTACCCAAACTCCAATTTAATGGTGGTATCTTTGTACCCAAACTGCAATTTAATGCTGGTATCTAGTACCCAAACTCCCAATTTAATGGTGGTAACTAAATACCCAAATTTACAATTTAATGTTGGTAACTAAATACCCAAATTTACAATTTAATGTTGGTAACTAAATACCCAAACATCCAATTTAATGTTGGTAACTAAATACCCAAATTTACAATTTAATGTTGGTAACTAAATACCCAAACTTACAATTTAATGGTAATATATTCTATACCAAATACCTATTTCGGTTTATATACCAGTATTCTATGCGAGCGTTCCAGGACACTCACGCATTTTTTTTATTATTTTTCGCTTCGTTATTGAAAACAAACGTAAGAGATAATAATTAACTCTATGACCGACATAATATCTGGTCTCTATCTGAATAAAATATACTTAATTAAATCCGAATGAAACAACAATGAAGTTCGAATAAGCGCCGTTTTCCTTTTTATTATTATTATTATTTTATTTCTTTTTTTTTTAGATTAAAATTACAAAACTCAATTGAGTTTCACGGTTGCAATTACCTGAGGTAACAATTACTGTGGTTTCATAAATCGTCGAGTAGACGAGAAACGATATTTAAAACAATGATATTTCAGTAACGATAACCAAATATTGTTGACTTTTAAGCGTATTCCAGTTTACGACAATGATTTTGAATACGGGCAGGAAAAGTGTGTTACCCTCTCTTACCTATTATGACGTCATACGAGCAATTTAGTGATGAGCAACTCCTTCTCACGTCAAATCAACCAAAAGAAGCCCCTCATCGCTCAAACCTGCTCTTTTATTATCGATTTATTTTGCCTTAACGGACAGAGGAATGACATAGGCAGAGAAATGAGAAAACCAGACTAGCTACCAGATAATTGTCACTTGTTTGTGATCTCTCAGGTCATAGCGAATGATTCCCATTACAAAGACAGCGACATGAACCGCCACTCGGTTGTTAATGTCAAAGTCACACACACACACACTAGACGATGATACTACGAGCCTATTACCGCACTCCACTTGAGCGTTGTCATCGCTGGTCGCGGTGACCCTAAAGCGCATGCAGCGCAGAAGTGATGACAGTTGTGACGCCAAGCTATCACGAAAGAATCTAACTAGGTGCTTAACACACCCTACAGAAACAACCTGGTAGAATGTGCCACTAAGGTCGTACATCAAAACTTGACAACAAAGTCCGATAAGCTACCGGAATACTATTATACATGTGGATACCTACACAACGGCATTTACGATCTATCTACCCTATTACGGCTGTTGACATTAATTAATTGAAAATACACCAACCCCTGGTTATTGCAGTTTCTATATACTACGACACCATTACGTATTTGCATTATTGTTGTATACTATATTTTATATAATTTTTATTTGTATGCATATTTTTTTTTATAATTTTTCGCATTTGAATTGCTGTGCTACTGCACCACCTACCTACTGTATTTACTGTAATAAATGTCTCTATACTCCACCTGGTAACCTAGGCGAAATCGTTTCACAGTGACAAGGCCGCCCTTTGGAGCCACTTAGCATTCCTGCTTTCAATTTTTTTTCATTGTACTGTTTGTGGTGTTCAATAACGTGTTTTTCATTCATTTATTCATCCAATTGAATGGACAACAAACGTTTCGACCCAAAAATACATTCGATTATGTGGAAGACAATAAACCTTTTATTATATAGGTCCCAACACTTTTGACACATACAGCACTTTTGTACGTACAATAAGTACCTCTTATTTAAAAGAAGCTCAAAGTTTCAAAAAAACTTAAATTAAATTTAATGAACTACCTGGCAATACCTTCAATTTAATGAAATTCCGAAATCTCAAGAAGCCTCAAATTCAATTTAATGAACTACCCGGCAATACCTTCAATTTAATGAACTCCGAAATCTCAAGCCATAAATTCAATTTAATGAAATTCCGATATCAGATCACACTTTGGTATGATATTTTCAATTAAATGAAAATTAGTTTAATAAAAGCATAGATAGTACTTGCGTATCTCCTGGGACTCCTACCAGAACTCCGAAACCACCCGGACGAAACCGCGGGGAACAGCTTCCTTCCTTCTATTTCTTATTTTTTTTTTGTTGGCCTTTGTAGTTTATCCTCGTCGCCATTTGTAGTGTTTACCGTCACTACGTATAGGTTTATCACTCACTCACTACTACTCCTTGATCCTTGCGCGAGCGCACGTCCGACTCGCTCCGCGCCTAACAACAGACTACCCGCCCGGTGATGTTGACAATCTTTATATATCCCCACGATATTTATTTATACCCTCTCTGGGTACATGAGACAATGTATTATATCTACCTACTTATAGACACAAACACTACAGTGTGTAACATTGTTATCGACGAAATGTTATCATACATTCAAAATAAACTGTCGGTGATAGATGAGGAGTCACTAGTGCGAATCTGTGTGTCTGCGTTTTCCAGTGAAGAGATTAAAAAATCAAAGTCACTGCTATTTGACTCTATCGCAACGGACAGACGAAAAGTTAAACGAAAAAACAAGGGCAAGGAGGAGCGGGATCTGGCAGACATAATTAACCTCTTAAAATCTGCAGAACCCGACGTTCTACCAATTTTTGTAGCCAGGCAGTTGGACAAATTGCCGCCGATTTTGATGGACCATTTGGACTGCTCGAAGCTTTTAAAAGATCTTTTAGTAATGAAATCCGAAATTGAAAGTATTAAGTCGACCTATGCTACGCTTGAAGTTGTGCAACAGTTATCGACTGAAATTCATCGAGTCAGAAATGACTCCTTGCTACCAATGTCGGCGTTCAAAGTAAACACTAAGCGGGGCGCTTGGGTGGACAGTGGCCCCATGGGACTCTCACATGATGGCCAAATGTGTTCGAATGAATCTGTGAATGATAATGTGTCATCGAATATAGGATCACCTCACTTTAGAGAAGTGAGGGTAGAAATAGAAAATATAGTGGAACAGAAATCGAGTGAGCGACAAACGTCGGTTGAATGTGGGCAGGTTAATACGAACGCCGGTGGAGGCGCGGGAGTCGCACGTGCGGTGACTCAGAACGAAGCGACCGATATTGGTGTGGCGAGCTCGGCTGTGACGTCGGAGACATCCGATTCGCCGGTTCGAGTGAAACGGCTGACATTCTCCGTTAGGGGCGACTGTGATGGCAATAAAACAAACGGTGATAACGAAAAATGGCAGAGAGTGACGCGCCGTAAAGGGCAAGCGAAATATCGTTTTCTGGGCAAGTCAGGTGTAGCCAGAGACTTAGAGTGTACCTTTAGGGCGGCAGAAAGGAAGATACCTATGTTTATTACGAATATACATAGTGCCACAACTGAAAGCGATATAGTAAAGTACATTCAAAATAAGACACAGGAGATAGTGTCATTGGAGAAAATAAATATGAAATTTAATAAGGGTCACAAAGCGTATAAGTTTCTGATATCCGAGAGTAACCTATCTATATATCTGGATGAAAACTTATGGCCTAAGGGCGTAATATTTCGACGATTTGTACATTTTAGACGTAAGGAAGCGGTGACTTCTGTTGACGGCTCAAAAAGACCAAATAATGAATAGTCGATCTTATCGTTTAGCTAGTTTCAATTGTAAAAATATAAAACGCTCTGTCGATGGCATTAGAGATCTGTGCCGCATATGTGACGTGATATGCCTTCAGGAGACATGGCTATTGCCTCATGACATACCGTTCGTTAGCACAATTGATAGCGGTTTCGGATACACTGCGACGTCTGCGATGGATGAGACACGTATCGTCTGCGGCCGCCCTTATGGTGGTGTAGCCTTATTGTATCGATATAACGCGTTTAAGCGGGTGTCTGTGCTGCAATGTGATAATCCTCGTATATGTGCGATTAAAATTGCAACCTGTGATAGTGACGTAGTCATAATGTGTGTTTACCTACCAACTAACTCTACTGCTAATTTACCAGAGTTTACTGACTGTTTAAGTACAATGTGCGCAATTATTGACGAGTGTGGTACTGAAAATGTATTTATCTTGGGCGACTTTAATGCTGATCCGGGTGAGTTGTTTTACAGTGAACTTATAAATCTATGTCGTGAGCAGAAATGGTCATGTATTGACGTGGACATGCTAGGTTTGAACTCAGGTACTTTTACTTTTATTAGTGAGGTATACGGAACCGTTAGCTGGTTGGATCACTGTATTGCTACTCCCTCGGTGAAGCAGACTGTTGTTGACGTGTATGTAAAGTATGATACCCTATGGTCTGACCATTACCCAATTATTATGGAGTGTAATTTTAACATATTAGCACCCAAAATTCAACCAAAGATTATTTTGAATAACGATGTAGTATGGGGCGTAAGAAGTAAGGAACAAGTTATTTTATATACGAAAGAGTGCCACAGGAACTTAAAATTAATTGACTTTCCTTCAGAATTTGTAAATTGTGCCGATTGTTTTTGCGGTGACTTGTGCCACAGGCGTATTTTAGATAAGCTTTATTCTGACATTGTGACCGCTCTTCGGGATGCCGCGGTGATGAGTCGGGGTGGCATCAAAAAAAGAGGGGGTGGCCCGCGTGTTACTGGGTGGAATAAATATGTCAGCGAAGCTCACGGGGTGGCCAGGTCCAGTTTTGGGCAATGGGTGTCATGCGGCAGGCCTAAGTCTGGTCATGTATATGAGAAAATGTGTGAAAGTAGAAGAGTGTTCAAGTCTCGATTAAAGTGGTGCCAAAATCATCATGACCAAGTTAAAATGGACGCTCTTGTAGAAAAACATTTCAAAGGTGACTTTCGCGGCTTTTGGCAGGGTACGAACAAATTAAATGTGCGGCCTGGCCTTCCTGTGTGCGTTGATGGTGTCAATGACCCTACGGAGATTGCAAATGTGTTTAAAAGTCACTTCTCAGTAAAATCTCCGCTAGGTGCGGCGAGTGGGGTGCTTGGTGCTGATATGGCCAATAAAATCGTTGGAACGGCTTTTCTTGCGAAAGACGTAACTAAAGCTATAAAACTAATTGCAAGAGGAAAATCCCCAGGCCATGATGGACTCAGCATTGAGCACCTGCAGCACGCCGGCCCGCATATCTCTAGGGTCTTGGCTATGTTCTACTCGCTATGTGTGAGCCACTCATACCTGCCCGCGGATTTCATGAAAACTGTGGTAGTGCCTGTAGTGAAAAATAAAACAGCTGACCTTACTGATAAAAGTAACTACAGGCCTATTTCTCTTGCTACAGTAACGGCTAAAGTGTTTGACGGTTTGCTTAATGCGCAGCTAAGTAGATACGTATCACTGCATGATAACCAGTTTGGGTTTCGTTCTCGTTTATCTACTGAAAGTGCAATACTGTGCCTTAAGAGTACCGTTAAATACTATACAGATCGTAAGACTCCCGTTTACGCCTGCTTCCTCGATCTTTCCAAGGCCTTTGATCTGGTGTCGTATGATCTTTTGTGGGACAAACTAAGGAGCGTTGACTTCCCACATGAACTTATCAGCATGTTTCAATATTGGTATGCGAATCAGACCAACAGTGTCCGTTGGGACGGCGCAGTGTCGGATCCGTATCGGCTCGAATGTGGAGTCAGGCAGGGCGGCTTAACATCTCCGACATTGTTTAATTTGTATATAAATGGGTTAATTGTCGAGCTCAGTAGTCAGCATGTCGGTTGCCATATTGACGGGGTGTGTGTCAACAATTTAAGTTACGCAGACGACATGGTGCTGCTGAGTGCGTCCGTCTGTGGCTTGAGGAGGCTGATACGGATCTGCGAAGAATACGCCTGTGGCCATGGACTAAAATATAATGTGACGAAGAGTCAGTGCATGGCATTCGAGTCCAGTAGTGCAAAATGCCCCCAGAGCATACCACCTGCTCGGCTTTATGGCGTTCCCCTCGAAACGGTAGAACAATTTAAATACTTGGGGCATATTCTCACGGCTGATCTCAGAGACCATGCAGACATGGAAAGGGAGCGGAGGGCGCTATCAATGAAAGCAAATATGATAGCCCGTAGGTTTATGAGGTGCTCTAGGGAGGTGAAGGTCACGCTATTTAGAGCGTACTGCACTTCACTTTACACGTGCAGCTTGTGGGCTAGTTATACCGAAAAGAGTTATAGCGCCTTCCGCGTCCAATATAATAACGCATTCAGGGCGGTGATGGGGCTGCCCCGCTCCTGCAGCGCCTCGGGCATGTTCGCGGAGGCGCGAGTCGACTGTTTCCACGCGACCATGCGCAAGCGAGGCGCCTCTCTAGTGCCCAGGGTGCGGGCCAGCTCCAACACCGTCTTGGCCATGATTGCCTCCAGGCTGGACTGTCCTTACATTCGGCACAGTTGCTATAGGCATGTGACAGTACCTGTGCCGAATAGAAGGTACTAGGTAAATAGGTAGGTACTTATTATTATTGTATGTTTTTGTTGGACTTTTACCTATAGATTTTAAAGAAGTTTTATTTATTTAATGTGATTTATTTTATTTGATTTATTCAATGAAATTTTTATTTATTCTAGTTAAGCTTATTGAATTTAATTTTAATCTTATTTTAATTTTATTTTAATTTCAATTTTATTTTAATTTATTTGATGAATTATTTATATGGGTTATTTTACCTGAAATAAATGAATTATTATTATTATTATTATTATTATTATTATTATTATTATTATGTTACGAATAGTCTTGTTGAGCGAGCGATAGCGCAGAGTGGTTTAATGTTTTTGTGCGAAGGTCTGTCAGTGCACTTGACGTCCGTTAGGATATCTCGAGCGTAGATCTAAAAACATTAGTCACGAGGAAGGATCTTCAAATCACAGTACCAAATAGGCTCGAAGCAAACGGAACTCTAATCTTGAACGGTTGGACATTGCACGTCGCGAGCGTATGATGGCGTAGATGGGTAAAAATCCGCGCCTTGAGTCATCTGCGCCGTGACGAGTTTCGTTGTGCGCCTTGTACCTTACCTTGAATAACAACGCCTTCCGTGTTATTCAATCTACATATCACCGATGCGGCTGACTGGAGATGCCGGCCCTCTCCTACACCAGGGAAGGGTTGTTCGCTCTTCTTTCTGTTTTACCTTTCTTTTTATTATAAACATTACTGATGGGCCAATGCGCTCTGTGGCTCGATTGCTGGCTGCGGAGACAGACTGGAGCTACTGTGACTCGCAACCACATGTATGCTTACGTAGGTCCCTGCGCTTTGCGACCGAGACCGTTGTGCAGAGGTTGGGGGATCGGCTGTTGGCGACCTCGTCGCTGACGCTAGATTCTCGGCAACCTTTGTGTTTTTCAACACGATGTGCTTGCCAATGTTCTGATGTGGCAGAACGAGTTGGATGCCCGAGTGGGCTCACAGGGGAGAGAGAGCCATTCAACTCTACAGCTACGGCTAGGCTACGGCCTTACTGCTTGCAGTATGACAGAGAGTTCATCAGCTGAAGTTCCAGGTTCCAGGGAGAGATTGGTCTCCGATAACACACACATACAATTTTGGATCACTGTGCTGGGGTTTGGTTTGTGGTGGTCCCACCCAACCCTGGTCTTCGGGCTGGCCATATTCAAGGGCTCACCATGGCTCCAACGCGGCGGTAGTCTTCGGACTGGGGACGTACAGTCTCCTCACTGGATTCCTGAAACGGACGCTGGTGAATGATCTTAGATGCGACCATCTAGAATGATCCTCTACCTTGTGAAACAGGTTGGGGGAGGTGACGAAGGCATTGTGCTGGATGGTCATCACCGTGGAATAGCGCAGGAGGGGCTATACCACCTTCCGGCGAATACTTATGTATTAACTGGAAGCCTTACCTTCGGTTTGACGGCGGGATTGGTTGCAGTGCCAACAATCATTTCACGTAGTACTTGAGGTTCCTGTGGCCAATGCTTGCGTCATGCTGAGGGGACAAAACCTGGTCGACCTTGGAATAGAATCGTCTGGGTGGTTTATTAAATATATTTATGCGTCCTGGCAATGTCTGAGCCATCTGAGCCAGGAATGGTAGCTTTTGACGAGATGTTGACCGGGGTTAAACCGACAAACACAAACTAAAACAGATTGTAGGGATAGACAAACATAAGAATCAAGATTATTCAAACTTAGCCTACAAGCCAATAGATTAGGTCGTCAATATAAACTAATGGTTTAGGCCGGTAAACAAACTAATAAAATAGAACATCGATATAATGTTAGGGAGGCAGGTCGTCACAAACAAACTAACAAAACTAGATCATCCACATAAATAAACTAAAAGTAGATCATCCACATAGATAAATTAAAAATAGATCATCCACCTAAAGTTAGGAAAGAGGTCGCACGAAAGCAATAAAAATAGGGATTCATCCGTGTACTAGTCTAAGATCGTTCGTGTATTCGCTAAACATAAATAAGACATCGTTCATGTATTAACTTTAGAATCTTAGCTATAAACTTAACCAAACAAAAAACTATGATGCAAATACTAAGACGATAGTTCAATCTCAACCTAAAAGGATCATAGGTTACTGCACACAACGAATTTAGAGTCCTAACCACTAGACAATCAGGCCAAATTAGAGATCATCGTAGTAAGAAGTAGATCGGAGAAAGTCGCGCGAGGGGGGGTAAGTTACAACATGTAGAAAAAAACACGAGACACGTGTCACAAAAATAAAGTTTCTGATGATGTGCGGTTACCTGCTTTCTGACAAACCGCGATAAGTTTTTGATAAGACAATAATGCGACGTCACGCCATTATCTAATAATAACAAATGAATAGTTTTCTTGTTAATTTTGTTTTCAGATTTGTACAAAGGTCCTATAATAGTTTTATTATTTTTTAAACCAAAAATAAGAAAACTCAACTTTGGGTTATTTTTTTCAAAAATACTGATATCTGTGAATGTAACAGGAAAAGACATTCCATCGATATTGAAAACATCTCGAAAGTCAGGATAGGATGAAACCCGTTCAGAATGTTTATGAGCTGGAAAAAAAGCCGCTGTTACGCTCCAAAGGAAACAGAATTGATCGTTATTTTTGATATTTATGCACGCTTTTTTATTTTGAATTTGCTTAGGTAATTTTAAATAAGTAGAGCCACCTAGAGGCTGATACTTATTTATATTAATTTCTAAATGCGAATTACTTAGAAAAGCCCAACCACTGTCACGTTCCTGAAACTCGTCCATTTTCTTTCTTAGTGTATTCACTAGTTTCGAAAATATATTTATCAAAATCATAGTTACGGTAAATTGCCAAATTTTTTGTAATAAATGATTTCATTTCTTGCATATTGTTTTTATACAACAAAAAAATGGCAAATAGTTCAAAGTTGACCTTCAAAAAGTAATGTTTTTTTAGAGCTTCATCTAAAAGTAATTTTATTTTATTACGAATAGAGTTAAAGAAACTATCTAATGAGACTTGGTCGGCCTCACTAGCCACAATTCGGTAAGAAGTCATACGCGAACGAAATGCAGAGCTCACAATTTCCACGCCGTCGTCGCTATGCGGCTGACTGACATTATTTTGCTTATGCGCGCGACTGCGTAAGTGACCTATCCAAGAAGTTGAAGTAACAGACTTGTTACAAATTGCGCAAAATGGCATTTTGTTGAACCAAAAATTAGAAAATTTAAAAATTATAACTACTTACTATAAGTGACAGAAATAGTAACGAAAACTGATAAAAACAATAAATTATATCAGATAAAAATATAGTTAAAAGTTATTAATAAACATATTAAGCAGTGAGCGACACTTCCAGCACACGAGCATTCAAAAACTTTTCCTTCGAAAAATATAATTTAAAAATCACTTAAAAGTTATTTTATTACCAAAATGAACAGGCTCGCTCGCTGCAAAATGCGCGTAGGCTTTTCCAATAAACAATTGTAAAACTTCCCACTCACCGCTCTTTTCGTCGCACTGAATCTTTACGGACGCCAACGCCTTCTTGAAGCGTTCTTCTAGAGGAGTGTTTTTTACGTCCTCCGTGTTGTAGATTTTTAAATCTATGAAAAATTCGCCCGTTGTGGTTGCGGTGCGGCGACACTGCCCCGACGACACTCGCGATGTAAAACTGGATGCTATGCCGCGGTCGCCTGAGGCTTTGGAGTTGGAAGTCCGCTCTTCCTTGTGGATAATTGAAAAAATATCCTTGGTCTTTTTTGATCTGTGAATAAAAACAGATGTTATGTTAATTTTCAGATGTGTATTAGTTAGTACTTAAAATATAAATTAATAATAATTTTTTACTGCAATCTAAATAAACGTTGTTTTTAACTATTATATTTAAAAGTAGTTGTTACAAGGGAAGTACAAAATTTAAACATTCATAATAAAATGTAAATAAATTACCGAGACGAAGAAGTTTCTTCAGCGAGGGCGGCAGGGTTCGGTACCGAAGCGATGGGGAGTTTGCGCTTTCTTGTCTTCGGGTCTGATGCGACGGCTGCAGGGCTCGTGGATACGCCGGGCAAAGAAGTTTTTTTCTTACGGCTCGACTGCGACGAAGACAACGATGGCGGTGGCACCACTATTGGCGCCACATCTTCACTATATGATTCGTACTCAGAATCCGACCTAAAAATGGAAAAACAATTAATAAAAAGCATACTCTTTCCAGAAATAAAATTAAGAAAATATTATTACTACTTACTTACATTTCAATTTACAGGACCTTGTATCTTCTTTTCACTAAAATTTTTGTAAGTAACTTATTTTACCACCAGTATGCGTATTTAAAGTATTAATAATAAATAATCAGCGAAAATTGTAATTAATTCACAATGACCAAAGTTAAAAACGCCTTTACGGGAATTTTAACCTTATTCGCTCGTAAATAACATTGGTATAAATAAGAAAATGTATTATATTAGGAAGTTACTTATAGCTGTTTAAATTGGAAAATATGCGGTTTCTTTGAATGAAAATTACAAAAACATAACAATGTCGCGGCACAAGTGAAAACGAAATCTTGAGTTAGTCAGTTATTAAAATTCCTGAAAATATTATAAGTGAAAAATGAAACTACTATATGAACCTCCACTTGTTGCGATCGTTTCACATTATTTCTATTTTAATTTTTAATAGTCAAATCTATGAGATTACTGTGTGAAATACGATAAATATAATATATATCTTCGTATTATGCAAGACAATCACTTACTAATGTTAGCGTTCGCCATTTTGATACCGTTGGCACTGACAGTGACAGGTGACATAAAACGTCATGTGACGCGTATTTGGGGTGGAAGCCGTCAACGGTGAGTGAGATCGGCGAGGCTGCTCGTTACTGTGTTGGAGAAGACACGTGTTCGGGTAAATATTGCGATTTTATTTTGGATTCTTGTTTAAAATCACTGAAATTCTGTTTAATACTCTTTCTTTGTATTATTTGTTTGGTTGTGGGTGTTGTTTAGTGAAAACTTAGGTACATGTTGTGATGGATACAGATGCGGATGATCCCCCTGATAGGGGTGGTACTGTAGATGTTTTATCAACATCTTTACCTGACACACAAAGATCGCTAGTGAGCAAATCTGCTCAGAAACGTCCAGCCTCGGCCATCTCAAATGATATTAGTGCCAAAAAAACGTCATCCCCATCTGCTTCAGTTCAACATACGTACACAATTCCTGGCTATGAAAATGATTCCGATTTAAAATACACTCCCTCTGATAACTTCCCTCACATTGTACATGTGACTCGCTCTGAGAATGATAACCTGAATGTGACCAACTCAATTAGAGCTCTGAGACTTGCTCAATTGATATATAAAAATAATATTCCTGGCATAGAAGAAATTAAGTCTATTGGCAGAAACCGAATTGCAGTGAATTTTAAAACAGCCAGTGATGCCAATTCATTTTTAGTCAATCCATTCTTAAAATCCCATAACTTAGAAGCACGCATTCCTCGTTTCCAAATAACCCGAATGGGAGTTGTTCGACATATACCTACTGACTGGACTCTAGAAGAACTAGTTACATCTTAACAATGTCATTCTAATAATGGTGTTGTCATTAAAGCTAGACGATTAAATAAAAAAATAGTCGTAGATGGTAAGCCGCAATGGGAACCCTCCACTACAGTAGTCCTTACATTTTTAGGTCAGTCACTACCCGAAAAGGTTTTTAGTTTCAATATGTCTTTGCCTGTGGACTCTTATCAACTCCCACTTATACAGTGTCATAATTGTTGTCGCTTTGGTCATATCCTATCCCAATGCCGCTCAACCCCGCGTTGTCTCCGATGTGCCCAAAAGCATGCAGGAGAAGGCTGCCAAGTCTCAGATTCGGACATAACATGCGTGCTTTGTTCAGGTAATCATTTAGCTACTAATAAATCGTGCCCTGAGCATTCTAGACAAAAGAGTATAAAAATCGTCATGTCAGAAGAAAATATAAGTTATGTTGAGGCATCCAGGAGATTCCGATCAGTGAGAGCCTCGTATTCTGATATAACAAGATCGCAACAACTTCCCTCACAGACAATTTCAGCATCCCTCCAAGAAACTCTTCCTTCTAGCCATATAAATCTTTCACCAGCTACACCAACTGTTTCATATAAAAAAACAGTCTACTCCCAGAGGAAACCGCGACCGGAATTAGGAAAAGGGTACGATACCTACGCTCATAACGCTATTACGGCTCCTCTCTCATCCCAACTCCCCAATGGTTGTGCCCTCAATAACAATATCCCACCTAATGATGTGCCAAACCCAACTCCAAATGACAACCTTGTAGAATTACTATCAGGAGCACTCATCAACATTTTTTCTAAATTTGGCGAAACTATACCGTACAATGTCCTAGCTATGTTACAACAACTTATTACTTCTCTCCTTAGTTCTTACCTTCACTCCTCTTAACTTTATGCAGTGGAATTCCAGAAATATAAGCCAAAAAAAGCACGAATTAATTTTTCTCATCAATAAATACAAACCTTACGTATTCTCAGTCTCGGAGACATGGCTTAAACCTTCGGTTCGTTTCAGAATCCAAGGATACTCATGCCTCCGAGATGATAGAGATGATGGTTGGGCAGGCTGCTGTCTTCTGGTGAACAATTCCCTCTCCTATTCACAAATCCAAATCCCACCCCACAATCCTGGCTTTCACATTGTTGCAATCAGGTTGCTTAATATAACGTTCGTTTCAATATATATCCCACATCCCAATCCAAATTTACTCTCTGAACTTAGCTCCCTCCTTTCTCCACTTCCTTCTCCCCTTGTCATTCAAGGTGACTTTAACTGTCGACACACGCTGTGGGGATCCCATTGCTGCGATTCAGTCTCATCATACCTTCTAGACCTTCTAGACACTAATAATCTGTATGTTTTGAATGACGGTTCAGCTACACGCAGAACACCCCCATCCCAAAATATTAGTATACCAGACCTTACTCTCTCTTCCCCCTCCCTCGTATCTTCTCTTTCCTGGAGAGTCTTACCAAATTCCCACGGTAGTGACCACTTCCCAATTTTGACTACCCTTAATCAGTCCGCTCCTCAAACCCCAGACCCGTCTCCCCTCCTAAAATACAGACTGCCACAGGCAGACTGGGAAAAATTTTCGCAGTTAGTAGAGTTGAAGATAAAATCCCTCCCATCAGTATCGAATGAAAACTTTATACCTTCTTATAACTCGTTTACATCTGTGTTATTATCAGCCGCCGATGAATCTATACCTTCTAAAAATTCGGCCCGCGGTAAGATTTCTTCGCCTCCATGGTGGGACTCCGAGTGCACCGCCAGTGTCAAACTGCGAAACCAAGCAGAAAAGCAGTTTTCATTAAGCTTAAGTATGGACAACTACTTAAACTTTCAGCTAACTTCTGCTCGCACTAAGCGACTTCTATCCAAAAAGAAGTTTCAAGGCTGGAGAAATTTTTGTGAATCGCTGCCCCCGCGCACCCTACCCTACCTTGGTTTGGAAAAAAAAATAAAGTCTTTCCGTAGTTCTCTCACAGACAATCATAATTTGCCTTCCAATGACCCTTCCTCCTGGATCCATAACTTTATTAGTAAATTAGCTCCCCCATACGTCCCCGAGGAGAATTGCTTCCCCTCCTCCAATCCCCAATCTTCTACCTCACAGGATAGGATGAATGATGACTTCTCGTATGAGGAACTTACCTGTGCATTAGACCACGTTAAAGACTCAGCGCCAGGTATTGACGGCATTCCTTATTCGTTCATCAAAAAGTTACCAAAACATAGTCAAGTATTTTTCCTCAAAATTTTAAATAACATCTTTCAATCAGGCACAGTCCCTGATACGTGGAAGAATCAGATCATCATCCCTATCATTAAACCCGGCAAAGACCCAAGTGATGCAAACTCTTATCGTCCCATTGCTCTGTCATCAGTGCTGGCAAAAATCTTAGAGCATCTTATTAAAAATAGGCTAGAATGGATCGTAGAAAATAGAAATGTACTGCCTAAAAGTCAATTCGGATTTAGAAGAGGCATGGGAACAATGGACAGCCTAAGTATATTCACTACTGATGTTCGCACCGCGTTCTCTCGAGAAGAGCATCTCATTGGTGTTTTTCTCGACATTACATCCGCTTATGATAATGTTTCGCTTCCAATACTTAGGCAGAAAATGCACTATCTAAGTATCCCCGAGAGGCTAACAAATATCGTTTGTAGCTTATATATGGCTCGTTCCATCTCCATCCGCATCCAGGGCCACCTTCTCTCTCCCAGACGAATATGGAAGGGACTTCCTCAGGGTTCAGTTTTGAGCCCCCTATTGTTCAGTATCTACACCGCTGACTTAGATACCTCCGTTAACTGCTTCTCCAATATTCTTCAGTATGCAGATGATCTGGTCTTGTATACTTCCTCTAAATCTTTCGAAGACTGTGCGAACCGCCTTAATTCAGCTTTATACTATTTAAACGGTTGGTTATCCGAAAACGGGCTTTCTCTCTCTGTTTCCAAATGTAGTGCAGTAGTATTCTCTCGCAAAAGACACATCCCAGATATCAGCTTGTCCGTGAATGGCCAAGATATTGTGATTGAGGATAGAGTTAAGTTCTTGGGTGTCACTCTCGACTCCAAGATGTCCGGAATACACCACCTAAATTATGTTTGCAATAAGGCCGAACGCAGCATTAATGCAATCCGTGCTCTCTCTGGTGTTTGCTGGGGGTCTCACCCTTATAACCAAAAGCTACTGTATAATGCGATAATACGTAGTCACTTTGATTATGGTGGCTTCCTACTAGAACCATGCAATAAATTAGCCCTTACTAAAATGGACAAAATCCAATCAAGGTGCCTGCGGATTATCACTGGGGCAATGAAGTCATCTCCTATAAACGCACTTCAGGTGGAATGTCTTGAGCCCCCCCTAAATTTACACCGACAGTTCCTAGCAGACCGATTTTTCTTTAATATATCTCAATATATGTCCCACCCTCTTCTTACTAAACTACAAACTTTATCAGAGTTAACTACCTCCTCTAGGTACTGGACTCACAAAGACCTCCCCCCACTAGTTAAAAGTTATAAAAAAGCCTCCAACTTTCCATCTCGTGTCCTGCAGCACTACAAAAACCCACTATTTGAAGCTGACTACGACTCACTCATTTTCTCTCCGAGAGTCATCCTCAATTTTGGCATCCCTAAAAATTGTCCTGGTGCCGAACAATTGTTTAATAGCATTGTAGAAAAAGACTGGTCAAACTGGCTCCACATTTTTACTGATGCATCAAAGCTGTGCGTCGAAGGACACTTAGGCGCTGCGGTATGGATCCCAAGATTCAAAATTATCCTTAGCTTCAAATGTCCCCCCCAAAATTCAGTCTTCACTGGTGAAGCCACAGCAATCTTGGAAGCAACAAATTATGTAAAATCTCATCATCTTAATAAAACTATTATCTTTTCTGATTCCTTAAGCTGCTTACAAGACATTGTAAAACTCCCATTCCACTCAAAGGACAACTTTTCCCTTACTTTAAAAATTAAAGAGGCCCTCCACAGCTGTCACAAGGCGGGTATTGAGGTAGTACTTGCATGGATTCCTGGTCATAGCGGAATTAAAGGGAATGAGAAAGTCGATTTATGTGCAAAAGAAGCTGTTATACGCGGCTGTACTACATGGGATAAATGTACTGCTCGAGACCTACGTTCATTAGCCAAACCAGATCTAGATAGGATTTGGAATGAACTATGGCAGAAATCTAGACGTATCAAAGGAAAACACTTCGGGGAAATCCAACCAAACCTCCCTCTTAAACCATGGTTCTTCAGAAACCGAAAGTTCCCTAAAAGCATCACTTCTACAATTATTCGTCTTCGACTGGGACACGTTTGCTCTCCAGTATTTCTGGCTAAATTGAGAATTCGGGATCACTCTCGGTGCGAGTGCGGTCTGGACGAAGGTACACTAGAGCACATATTTTTTAACTGCCCAAAATTGTCTGCCCCTCTTTACGATTTCCTTCCTTCTGACTTCCCCCGCCCAATTAACTTAAACTTCATGTTGACTCAAGTATTTTCCTTCTCTGTCTTATCTCTAGTTAAATTTATATCAACTAACAAACTAAAACTCTGAATTCTCATTGATTTTATGTTTCTACTGCCATTCTCTCCCACTTGTAATATATTATATACATATATATTTTATTAAATGTACATAGGCTACTAAAATACTAATAGCTTATTGTGTTGTCTCATGCTACTTACAGAATTTCTAGTGGAAGAACATTTTCTAATACACCTCCGGACTCACTGGCTAAGCAAGCGTCTATACCGTGTCCCTTCAAACTTTGACATTGGCAGAATCACCGTCAAATCGGTGGAGCCATAAAACCACAAATTGGATTGGATTGGAGTGAGATCGGCATTATCGTTTGTGGAATTGGCGCGAGTGCACGCACTCGCGCATTTACTTTGTGATACAGTAAATAAAACAGTTGCTTAATATTAATCGAGTATCATTTCTAACATTTCAGAAGTGCGATAAAGAAATCAAACACCCATGGCCAGGACTGAGGCGCTCCGGTGCATCACACCAGGCGCCAGGCGCAGACCGGGTAAGCGACGGTGCTGCCCAGTGCATCTAGATTCTCAAGGTGCGGCCTGACGACGAAATATAAGACCAGAAAACCAAGTTCAATCTGGTATGTACTTATCTAGTGTCTTAGTTTAATGCTGAATGCGAAAAGATACAGCGGTATCTACTGAATATGTAAACGCTGGATGAGTCTTTGTTTTCGATTCTTGGTACAAACTTTATATGCTTACACATTATGCATAGTTTAATATATTGATATACATATAACGGTATTTACAGAATACGTAAACGCTGGTTTATTTCTTCTTTTAGTTGTCATACAGAATAAGTTTCAGACATTATATAGTTAAAATTGATACCTACCCACATAGCAGTGTTTACTGATATTTTAAATGTTGAACTTTTCTGGATTAGGTATTTTTTTTATTTAGTACCTATAGTCACACAGTATAAGTTTCAGACACTCTAATAATATATGTAGTTAAAATAGATACCTACCCACATAGCAGTGTTTACTGATATAAAGGTTGTACTTTCCCTTTTCTGAAAGTCATGGTGCAAGTTTTACTCACCTAGGTAGGTGTGTAAAAAAAAAAAAAAAAGTAACCAATGTTTATCACGAAAGGTGTAACAACACCATGGACCAATTAATTAATTAGTTCAACTGGTCCATGAACAACACAAAAGTTAGCTGAGTTGCATAGCTTTTCTTGTCTCATAGGATCTCCTATGCAAGTTAATAGTTCCCAGCTCTGATATCAAGTTAGTTAGCATGCCTACCTACTATTTGAATGAAGTATCTAATAATTGATGATTAAACGAACTTACCTTAAGTGAAGTTCTATCATAATTATTTGAAGGCTTTGTCCGAAGGGATTCCTTAAATAACACTTGTAGTACCGCGTAGTGGTTCGCCGTTCATGCACTAAATTTGAGGGTAGGAATACTAGAAGCAAAAGAAAATATCAATCTTTCCTTATAAATAGACCTACCAACCCGCTCGTGTCATTTAGTTTAGAGATGCAACAAAACTGAAAATATTTTACCCAGAAATTGGGGCTCGTAAAGCTCGTAGAGCCGGGAGGGTGGGTTGTGAATCCCTTCGGACAAAGCCTTCAAATAATTATGATAGAACTTCACTTAAGGTAAGTTCGTTTAATCATCAATTATTCTTCAGGCTTTGTCCGAAGGGATTCCTTAAATAACACTTGTAGACTTTTAGAGATTCTGTGTAAAATATTTTGTTTTATTAATCAACAGTGGTAACAATACCACTAATCAACAGTAATTAGGCAGTACTAATCACGGTATTAATCATTATACTTAATCGTTTTAGTGTACACCATTGAAGGTTGAAACCAACATTTAAATAAACAAGATACTGCTAAGGAGAACTTTCTGATAATAAATGGCATAAACCATCTTTAACCATCGTCGTTCTTATAGATCCTTGCCACCAGGCTAAGCGTGTGTTGCGACTGCTCAGCAAAGAAAAACAGAATTTTAAACTTTTTTCACATAACTCCGGACTCGTCAAATGAGTTTATTGTGTCCGGTGTTGGCAACCTGGAGACAGCTTATTATCGTATCAGGGACGTATAATTATCGTAAATAGACTAAATATTTCGACACACCTATTATTATATAGTGCAGAATGTTCGAAAAACGAACACCTTACCTATAACATTCCCTTGTTCGTTCATTGGTACGTAAAAATTTTACCTCAAAATATTGATAAATTATGGTACCTAATTATTAGGTTAATGTCTATTTAGACATTCTAGTTTTGTCTCTTAAATAGCGTAATATTGATATGTACGCAAGTAGTAGTACCCTATAGTTATTAAAAATAAGTCATAAAAAAAAAACTATTAATATGAAAATTATTTTTCACACCCCTGAATAACTAGCTGCTTTACCGCCAACATTTCCACACACAAATATAACGAACGTATAAAGTGCGAAATTAATCAAAATCGAATCGAATATTGAACTTATCATCGCCTTATTTGTTCATTGGTAGATGCTAATCAATGAGAAGGCATACAGTATGTTGAATTACCGGTATTACCTAAGAAATTAAAGCTTAAAGCGTCGTTATGAATAAAAATAAACAAACTTTTTAGCATTAGCGCTGAATGCTGATGTATTAGCATTAGCGTATGAGTATAAAAAATATCAAATTTTACATCAAGATGGTACGACGTACGTGTCATTGCACATCGTACGTAAGCACAAAAATATCGTATAATTTACGATAATCATCGTATGGTTCCGAATACTAGTTGCCGGTAGCATAGTAGATAATTTATTTTATTTTATTTTTTTATTAATTTTTTGTTAAAATGTTACTTTGTGATAAGCTTATTTTTGTTAAAAAATTAAAAACTGCAGCGTGCCAAAAAATTAGTGTTGTACCAACGTTTGGGGGTTTTACTCTTATTGAGTTTTATTTGAATTTAATTCTATGAAATCATACATGAAGATACTTCTAGAGAGTAGAGGATACCATGCCTGTGTTGGCAATAGGAGCACAATAACAATGCCTCTAGCTTTATCAGAGATTTTTCTTAGCAGCTTTAAAATTATAAAGAACGGAGGGAACGCGTAGAAAAATAGCAATCGGCCCTGGAAATTGTAAACGCGTAAATATAGTCATTGCGTCTGGGTTTCCATGCCAGTAAACTTATTTGACATAGGTATTTATCATTTATGTGACTGCCAAAAAAGAAATTATTTCAAATGTACCAAACGACAATACAAATTCTTGATAACTCAATTCCCATTAAATATCAGTACGTATTCGCCTCGATTCTGCATCTGCATACCTACAATTTACGACATTCACACCATTGCCATAGTCGTTTGGTAATGTCTGTGAGGTAAGGGGATTAGATACCTCCCATACGACTGAAATGGAAATGAAATGAATACGAGATGGCCGTCGTGTTGTCAACACAAATTAATATTTGACAATAGTTTGAATTCCTAACAAAAACTTTTAGACCAAAATAAGCAGCCTTAATTTCTAAATAGTTGATGTGTTGAGCTTGTTCTTGAGTTTTACACAACCCGCTGGCCTTTTCATCATCGCATGCAGGCTCCCACCCCGTAGTTGAGGCATCTGAGAATATGTCTAGATCATGTGTATTGTGTATCTTATTTGATACTACAAGAAGGTTTTTGTATTGCGTTTTAAATCGGTTTGTCATGCCATTGCGTTTATACTTTTCATAGTTATCGTCAGGTTGTAAACACAAAAGTTTAATCCTATCAAATTATTTATTTTATATATTTTTTTTTTTTTGTTTATAGCCAGCTGCATTCGACAGCTGGGCAGGTAGAAACTAGTAACTCAGTGAATCTAACTTCTAAGTGTAAAAACCTTTTGAATTTCTTGTATAACGCGTTCAATTTTATCTGATGGTAACGTGATCTGGAATTTTCTCGAATCTAATATGAAACCCAAGAATGTACCTAGGTACAAGTCTTGCTTGGTATCATCGAAACTCGTATTTATTATTTAAAGAACTTTATTGTACTACAACGTACTTAATGCTCATTTATTAGAAAACCAAGAGAAGAAATTAAATTTCTAGTCTGCCTGTATTTTATAAGTATTGCTCGTAAGACTGCTCCAACAACTAACTACAACTAACTTTTTATAATTAAACCGACTGATCAATTATAATTGGTCGATTTATGGCGGGCTTGGCGTAAAAAACGGACTATTGGTTTCATTACTTTGGTGAATGTACGGTGCGGTACTCAAGCCAAATGGTAACACGTTAAATTCATACAATTGTACTTCAAATTGGAACCTTAAATATTTCCTTGAATTGGGATCCATTTTATTTATTTATTTATTCTTTTTGCACATAATAGCACAAATGGCGAACTTAATGCCTTGCGGCATTCTCGACAGTTAACCATTGGGTAATAAAATAATGAGCGTCCTTTAGAGCTATCTTTGTAATAAAATAATCACGTGTTATTAGTTATAACACTGTACTTAAGTCTTCAATTTTAAAACCATCAGCTGTTATAAAATTGTAAAAAAAAAATATTTTAGGTTTAAAATACAGCGGAATTTGCCATTTGGCTTGGGTACAAGAAATACTCTAGATATAAACTGTCCATCCGTTTGTTTGGTTGGCACCATTGATTTACTACTAGACTGGTGTGGTATATCAATGGTTGACACTTATAGTAGCTACTATAGACAGCAATATGTATTTTCAGCAAATTCATGACCCAACTGCATGTTGAATATTCTGGTTCTAAGATAGGCAATTTTTCGCTATTACTTAAGAAACAGACCACAGTATTGTTTGCAAAACTATAACAAAGCACGGGCAGGCAGTACAGTTCCAAAGAAAGATACGCAAACCGTAATCGATATAATTTATATTTAGTGAGTAGGTAGTCAAGTTTTGGGAGCGACAAAACTATTTTTTAAAAACTAAAAATATAAAATAAAAGATCCAGTTAAGCGCAGAAGTGCATGCTCTTTACTGTCGAGCTGAAATCAGACTAACTTAATACAGGTTGCAATTTAAATGATTATTTTAATTCTAGATGCTTAATAATTCTAAGAATATAAACAGGGAATGCAGTGCAGGTGCGCTTCCTCTGAAATAGCTGACGGTGCGCTTGCGTGTGGGAGCCGTCAAGTACTTAGGTGGTTACTGTTATTATCCGCTCTTGAGCGCATTGCATAACGCCTCCCTCACTAAGTGCGAAATTATCGGCTTGCGTAGCTAGCTGAGAATTTCGCATTACATTATAAATGGTATTTCTATACTTATATATTATATAACACAAAATTAGGATAGGTATAATACTACACAATAATAAGGATGCAAAATTAATAATCTTTAGATGTTGCACTTCACTAAAACTTTTCACTATTTCACTAGACTCGATTTCACTGGTTTTCATTTTCAGCATATACGATAAGCGCTTGACATCATCCAGGTCGACACTCTTCATGTCGATCGTAGTTAGGTTCACAGGAGCCTGGAGCCTTAGATCAGGTAGAGTGACCATCGGGATCATTCTGTACTTGAAGTTTCCTGCATAGGCACGGTGGTGGTATAAGTGTATATTCCCCAAGAATATGTCACATTTTTCATCGATAGTTATGATAAATGTGCCGCATAAGGTTTGGCGGGAGACATCGTTGACGCATCTCTTTGTTAATATAGTGCGGGCTCTAGAATATACTATCCAACTGTTGGTGTGGATACGTTGGATTTTCAAGTCTTCAATTCGAACAGCGTATGGGGTACAATTATTAGATTCTGTCTCGAATTTCATTAATTGCTCTATGCAAGTGGGTTCCGGATATGGAATTACTTCAGCATCTGTGCACAGGAACTGGTCTCCATCGGCGATCTGCTTGCAGGGTCTGGCTAGCGGTAAGTACGTTAAACCTTTCACCATGAGGTAAGGGTACTTGGGTACAATTAGTGTGGTTATATTTTTTAATTCATTGTAAATTGGAATGGAGTAAATTTTGTAATAATTATACGTATTGTTATCCGTTAACGGTACTTCGAATATAAACGTTACCTGGCTTTTCTTAACATAGGCTTTCATAGTAATAGTTGATTCTAACTTATTCAAATTTTCTAAATTAGGAGTATAGATTAAGTTATCAGTTTTAGATATAGTTTGCAACATCCTTAAGAGTTCGGTAGTGTTAACAATAGATTTGTGTAATACTGCAACTCTACTTAAAGCTAATGCTGTTTCTAATTCATTTAAAAATATATAAATGGTTCTAAAATTACAAAGAAACATATCAAACATGCTTAATACATAAGTGGAGTAAATTGAATGAGCTTCTTTGCTTACCATAGACTTAACTACTTCTTCTATTCTTTTTAGTCTTTCATCTAATATTAGAGTGTTTTCTCGCAACACTTCTGTGCTATTAATAAAACTATCCATCATTTTGGAGACTATGGTAATTTTATTTTGAACATGTACTTGGTTAACTTTTAATTTAGATATAAGTGAATCATAGTGAATCGCATCATCATGGTCTAAGTTTCCTGTGAGAACTTTAATAAGAGAACCCAGGGGGTTAAGAAGACCACGCTTAAATCTCTGAGATGGAATTAGCTGCTGGAACTTATCTTCTACAATTTTACTTAAATAATCTACTTGCATCTTTAAACCCAGAAATTCATGGATATAAGGTATGCTCGTATTAATTAAACTGCTAAATTCTAAATACTTATGCTTATTAAATTCTAGGTCTACACTTAGATCGCTTAAATCTAAAACTTTAAATATTAACCATTTATCCTGTTCCCTAAACGAGTTTCCTTCTTTTGCCGGTAGTATGCCGGGATTTCTTTCAATTGGTTGAACCTGAAGGGCCAGGTTGGTCTTGATCGCGGTCAACATGACCAAACACCACCTGTGGAGGACGTTTCACATTTTTTAATGCGGTTCTAGTGGTTCTCTCGCGTATTTCTATCGGGACTACGTTTCGTTTTGGGGAACCTTTGACTTTTGCTTTCCGATAGCGTGGTTTATCCTTACTCTTCCTAATGTTAATGTCTTTCGTGTATATAATGTCATCTATACCTAATTCAATATTTGCTTCGCCTCCTCTTTTATTCCTAATTTGTTCCTTCTTATCCTGCATTTTCTTATGTATAAAACTGTAAAGATATTTTGTACGTTTCTGATGATCTTTGATTAATTGTTGAGTATAAATTGAATCAAAGTCTGCTACTATTGCACTGTTTGAATCTACATGACCAAAAACTACCTCAAAAGGGGTCAAACCGGTAGATGTATGAATAGTATGGTTATAAGCCATAATAGCATAAGATATTACGGTAGCTGCATCTGTACATTTTTGCTCGTATTTAGCTAATCTGTAGATTTCTATAAGAGTTGAATGAAATCTTTCAACTATACCGGTAGAATTAGGATTATTAGGAGTTGTGACATGTAGTTGTATTTTGTATAAATCAAGAAGTTCGCGCATAAGTTCGTTATTGAATTCTTTACCCGGGTCACTACTTATTTTCTTTGGTGTACCATAAAATGAAAAATATTTGATAAGAGCGCGGACTACTTCAGGGGTAGATCTATTACTAATATTTATAGCCTGTCCTAACTTACTAAATGCGTCTACTAGAGTTAAATAGTACTGGCCTTCTATAGTAAATAGGTCAATGAAAATCTCTTGAAAAGGTGCGTGTTGAGTTTGTGTTAATTGTAACATTGGTTTTAATGGTTTCCGGTCATACTTCATCTTTTTACAAGCATCACATCCATTCACGACAGCTGAGACTGTCTCTTGCATATTGACCCAAAAATAATGTCGGCGAATTCTTGCCATGGTCTCTTTGATACCTCGGTGGCAAGTTTTTCCTTCATGGTGTTTTAATACAACCTCTCTCTGTTCGATCTCGTCTTCCACATATATCACACGCTCGGTACATTCATAAAATTTTACTGTGCCTCGTTTAAAAAGCGATATGGTAACTTCTGAAAATTGTTTTCGGTGTGTTTCATCCTCGAAGTAAAAGAAATACTTGATTTTGGGTCGAATATATTCTTTCAAAAACTGTTTCACAAGGTCCGTATTGTCTACTGGTAGATGTACTTCTAATATCTTTTGTTTTTCTCTCGACAAATCTTTTACCGTTAGTTCGTTTCTTTTCCAAGTGTACACAAGTATTTGATTTGGTTTAGTGTCTATGGCCTCTTGTAATATGGGTATACCGTCGGTGTCCAAGTCGAGTGCTGAATGTACTGTATTGGTACTACTAGAAGGTGGTCGTATCGTGAATTCGTTAGGCTCGAGTATTTCTGTCAAGTCTGCAGAAAGGGTAGACGAGTCTGAAATAGTTATTGCTTTTTCGCTTTTCAAGTCTTCGTCGTCACTTTCGTCAATGTTTACTAGTAAGGAGTCTATGTCACCAGTTTCTGTTGCATTCAATTTGATTCTAGATAACGCGTCGGCATTTGTGTTTTGTTTGCCATTTTTGTATATAATTTCGAAATCGTATTCCTGGAGACGCAGACGCCATCGAGTTAATTTACTATTGGGCTCCTTAAGGGAATATAACCAAGCAAGAGAGCGATGATCGGTATAGATGAAGAATTCGTGACCATATAAATAAGGTCGGAAATGCTTCACGGCCCAAATAATAGCTAATAGTTCTCGTTCTATTGTACTGTAGCGAGTTTCTGTATCTGTCAAAGTCCTACTAGCATAAGCTACTGGTTTGTCGCTTCCTATCGTACCTTGGGATAACACTGCGCCTATAGCAACGGCAGAAGCATCCGTTGTAAGTATAAAAGGTTTGCTATGGTCCGGATACTGCAATAAGGGCGCATTTGTCAAAAGTTCCTTACATTTGTTGAAAGCGTCTATATAGTTCTGATCAATAACAATTTTATTCCGTTTTTTAAGGCAGTTAGTCAGGGGCTGGGTAATTTTGGCAAAGTCTTTTATAAATCATCGATAGTATCCAATTAATCCGAGAAAACTTTTTATTTCGGTAGTGGTTTTTGGTATAGGGTATTGCAAAACGGCTTTAATTTTGTCGTCATTGGGTTTGAGTCCGTCCTTCGTCATAGTGTGTCCTAAATACAACACTTCTTTTCGTAAAAATTCTGATTTGTCAAGTTGAATTTTCAAATTTATCTCCCTAAGTCTGTTGAAAATAGTTCGTAATTTTTGCAAGTGTTCTTCTAAACTAGCCGAAAAGATTATAATGTCGTCGAGATAGACCAGGCAGTGGATGCCTTGTAATCCTCTTAGAATATTATCCATTGCTCTTTGGAATGTCGCAGGAGCCGTTTTAAGTCCGAAGGGCATACGTAAGAATTCATAATGACCGAATTGCGTGCTAAACGCAGTTTTTGGAATATCGTCTTTATTGATTTCAATTTGGTGGTAACCGCTAGCTAGATCTAGTGTAGAGAAATAAACGCTCTTTCCTAATTTGTCGAATAAGTCTGTGATATTCGGTAGTGGGTATTTGTCATCAATAGTAATTTCGTTAAGTCGTCTGTAGTCTATAACCATTCTATATTTCTGTTCTCCAGAGGCATCTATTTTTTTTGGGACTAAATGTACGGGTGCACTCCAAGGTGAGTGTGACGGTTGTATGATGTTATTTTTCAGAAGTTTATCTACCTGATTTTTAATCTCTATTGCTTGGGCTAAGGGTTGACGATATGGTTTAACGTATATTGGATCTTCGTTTTTCGTGCGGATACAATGTTTAACCTGATTAGTAAAAGATAATGGGATTTGTTCACAGTAAAATATGTCTTTATATTCCTTGCATAACTTAAGTATACTTCTCCTTTCGTTTTCTTCCATATGATCTAAACGTAACTTTGATAAATTTTCTTCTAGCAGTCTATCAACTTCAATTTCGTCCGTATCTTGCATTCTATTTACCTGACACACTTTGCTTTCTACGTATGGGGTGACCTTGAAAGGTCTTGTTACCGTAAGTTTCATTTCCTGTTCTAATGTGTTTTGTATTACGGTTGCTGCATAACCATCTTTACATTTTACTATAGCAGCTGGCATACGAACTCCGTCACAGAACTGTTTATAGTCCAAAATTCCTATACCTGAATAGAGATCTGTGGGAAGTAAGACTCGTTGTTCCGAACGGGGCTGTAATATTACTTCGTAATCTAGTTGGTTATATACTATAGGTATCGTAGTAGTACTCGTTTTGAGTTGACAGTTCTTTAGATCTATGATAGCTTTCAGTTGCTCTAATAGATCGTTCCCTATTACGCCATCATATTGTGTGTCGACATCAAAAAGGTAAAATTTATGAAAGTTTGGGTTATTAAAGGTTGGAGGCAGTGGCAAAATAGCAACCTCCTCATGTTGGCTAGTTGCATGAGCAGTAATTACCTTAAAAGGCTCACGAGATATACAAGAGCTATAAAATTGATACGCTTTGTTAGGATTTAAGAATGACTTTGTGCTTCCAGTATCGATCATAAGCTTCGAATCAATCTCTGGTACATATACATATGGTAGTTTTAAATTCTTATTGTAGTTTAATTTTATTATTTCATTACTAAATTTGCGGCTCCTATGTGAAAATTTTCAATTCCTTGAATTTCATCTTTATTAGTAGCCTGCGTTACAGACGTATCTGGGACTGCTGTATTATCAGAAACAAGGGAATCATCATGCACAATATTGTCGTTGTAGACGTGCTGGTCGTTGGGATAATTAAAATTATAGGGATAATTATAAGATTCATCGGGGCAGTATGTATACGGATCCTCGTAATACTGGGAATCGTCGTACTCGTACGTATCATCGTGGTGTGCATACTCCGGAATGTTAAGTTCATTTACTTTGAACCCTTGTGGTTTCATTGGAGGGGCAGTTCTCATCGTGACGTCAGAGGGCATAAAGTTATGATGAGGTTGAGATTGTGGACGATATCCGGATTGTTGGTTATTAAATTGAGGGCGGTATCCAAATTGTTGGTTATTAAATTGAGGGCGGTATCCAAATTGTTGGTTATTAAATTGAGGGCGGTATCCAAAATGTTGGTTATTAAGTTGAGGGCGATATCCGAAGTTTGGGGTATTCCCAAATTGGGGTGGGCGATAGCCTAATTGCGGTCTTAAACCCGCATTTGGATTTTGCATAAACGGTGACTTCTGTTTTTCTGGTGGTATACCGAATTTAAAACTAGGTGGTTGATTAGGTAAAATTGGCTTAGGTTGAAAAGGCTTAGAATTAAACTGTTGAAAATTAAACTTTTGGAAGGTGTTAGGACGATGAGCGTATCGTGACATAAACTGACTACGCATAGAGTACAGAGTGCTAAAATTAACTTCGTCCATAACTATGGCTAAAGCTTCCTCCAGCGTAGAGGGTGAATGTAGTCTGACCGAATTGACAAGATGTTCGGGTAAATTGAACATGAAAACTTTGAGTGCTGTGTCGTTAAAAATTATAATTTTACTTGCTTTAATCTGGGGGTCTTGAATTTGATTTACTTTTGAAATTAATACAGAGCGAACGGACTGTATCCTATGACAAAAGTCAAGATAACTTTCGTTTTGGCGTATTTGCAATGATTCTAATTCAATAGCTATGCATGATTCATTCCTTGGGTCTCCGAAGTGTCTTATGAGTAATTCCTTAAGGTCAGTCCAAGTTTTAACATCTTCCCGCTCGCTGAGCAAAGCGGCGGCCTCGCCTGTTAGTCGGCTCGTCAATGTATGCATTAGATAGATATTTTGCGCTTCATTACCCGCATACCGGGCAATTATGTATTCACATTTGCGCAAATATAAATTTAAGTGTCTTTTATCGCCGTCAAACAAGGGAATTAATTTAATCATTTCATTAGGCACAAGTATTATCTGGGTTGTTGATGCGGTAGACATTTCGAACAATATTACAAAATTATTACGATAAATTCAAAATAATTAATTATATTCACTATAAAATTATGATCCTATATATTACTTAAATTCTTATTTTATGATTAATTCATTTGCTACACTTTACTTTAATAAATTTTATTTCACGTTGTATATAAAAAAAAATATTTTATTTTATTTCACCTTGTATATCAAAAATTTGAAAAAAACTTTTATAATTTTATCTCTTAAATTTACTTATACTACACTGGTATACAGAGTTTTATGTAAGCCAGACAACGTTATATTGGAAGAAGTCCAATTCCAATCATAACAATGATAAACCACTGGGAACACTGGGCAGGAAGGTGAAAAGTTAATTGTACTCACCAGCCAGCCACTCGCATCCCGGTGTAGTTCTTCACTCCACTGTTGTTGACGAATTTATTTGGTTCGTGGATAATCCCGCGCGCGCGTCGCGTGAACACGATAATAGTTAGAGTTGGATAACTAATTAGATCGCGACAAACGACGGGCAGCTACGCGATTATCCTACCGGCTGCGCCAGTCAAGTTTTGGGAGCGACAAAACTATTTTTTAAAAACTAAAAATATAAAATAAAAGATCCAGTTAAGCGCAGAAGTGCATGCTCTTTACTGTCGAGCTGAAATCAGACTAACTTAATACAGGTTGCAATTTAAATGATTATTTTAATTCTAGATGCTTAATAATTCTAAGAATATAAACAGGGAATGCAGTGCAGGTGCGCTTCCTCTGAAATAGCTGACGGTGCGCTTGCGTGTGGGAGCCGTCAAGTACTTAGGTGGTTACTGTTATTATCCGCTCTTGAGCGCATTGCATAACGAGGTAGTACAGTTCCATAGAAAAGTACGCAAATCATAATTGACAGAGTTTTTATTTACCGGGTATTAAGTACATTTCCACAGAAAAGTACGCAAACCACAATTGACAATTTTTATTTAGCGGGTAGTACAGTTCCATAGAAAAGTACGCAAGCCCTGGGATATATAATTATATACTGGCTTTATAACTTGCAATTAAAAAGGAAATATGTGAACTCTTGAATGATACAAACTTTACGGGTAGTACAGATCCAAAGAAAAGTACGCAGACCCGGTTATAGAATCGTAGGTAAATAAAATTTAAAAGGAAATATGTAAACTCTGGTATATTACTAACTTTACGGGTAGTACAGATCCAAAGAAAAATACGCAAACCCAGTTAGAATTGTAGGTAAAAACAATTAAAAAGTAAATATGTGAACTCTGGTATATTACTAACTTTACGGGTAGTACAGATCCAAAGAAAAATACGCAAACCCAGTTATAATTGTAGGTAAATATAATGAAAAAGGAACTATGTGAACTCTGATATAACACTAACTTTACGGGTAGTACAGATCCAAAGAAAAATACGCAAACCCAGTTATAATTGTAGGTAAATACAATGAAAAAGGAACTATGTGAACTCTGATATAACACTAACTTTACGGGTAGTACAGATCCAAAGAAAAATACGCAAACCCGGTTAGAATTGTAGGCAAATACAATTAAAAAAGGAAATATGTGAACTCCGGTATAATGCTAACTTTACGGGCAGTACAGATCCAAAGAAAAGTACGCAAACCCACAGTTAGAATCGTAGGTAAATACAATAAAAAGGAAATATGTTGGTATAACATTAACTTTACGGGTAGTACTGATCCAAAGAAAAATACGCAAGCCCAAAATCATAGGTTAATGCAATTAAAAAAGGAAATATGTGAACTCTGGTATAATACTAACTTTACGGGTAGTACAGATCCAAAGAAAAGTACGCAAACCCACAGTTAGAACCGTAGGTAAATACAATAAAAAGGAAATATATGAACTCTCGTATAACAATAACTTCACGGATAGTACAGATCCAAAGAAAAGTACGCAAATCAGTAAGAATCGTAGATGAACACAATAAAAAGGAGATATTTGAACACTGGTAAAAAAGACTAACTTTACGGGTAGTACAGATCCAAAGAAAGGTACGCAAACCCAGTTAGAATAGCTGTTCGTATGTTTTTACTCATTGTAAAAAGTTGTAGGGATTGTTGGTAGGTATATAAGCATAGAAACTTGATTATTTGGCTAAGAATACAAAACCAGGTAGGTACATTTTTTCATTACCAAAAAACCAGGGTAGTAACAACTCCAAAGAGAAGAACGCAAACCCTTAGAAAATGTATGGTCATTAATTATGCTCATTGCTCAATTGTTGTTATTTATGAAGTGTAGGACAAAAATTGAATCACTATTTTTACTAACCTTCATAACCAACACCATCCGAGGATCAACTCCGGCTGCGACATCGTCGCGCGTCGTTTCACTTTCTTCTCCAATTTTATATAATTTTTCGTAATCGTCGGTCTTGCGTTTTGCAAGATTATAATATTATTAGATATAAACGTATCTAAAAAGCGAATGACACGAGCGGGTTGGTAGGTCTATTTATAAGGAAAGATTGATATTTTCTTTTGCTTCTAGTATTCCTACCCTCAAATTTAGTGCATGAACGGCGAACCACTACGCGGTACTACAAGTGTTATTTAAGGAATCCCTTCGGACAAAGCCTGAAGAATAATCATGCAAATAGGCAAAGCTTCATTGAATCATTTAGTATAAATCTGTGGATACAGTAATGATATTTTGATTAAAGAATTATATAATCTTACAGTCTAGTGGGTAATAATATTGTACCTACCTGTGCTTTAGAAATAATCTCTTATGATTCTTCTTATGATAAAAGACTAATATTAGTGACTACCTTCAAATAAAAAAAAAATAAAAAAAAATAGAACATCAATTTTGTGACCGAAGTATTCACTCATAATTTATTACAGTGCCTTTCCTAAGTTTCTAATATGAGGGGATTGCTTCTATCTGAAGTCGAGATCTAACTTTAGCTGTGGTTAACCTTAATGAGAAAAAGAAATTTGGTAACTCTTTAAACTTCAAAACTAGCCAAATTTTGAAAACGTGCAGCTACCTAAACGGCTTAGTAAAGAATCAATCAGTAGCAAACATCGCTTAGTGACTAGGGTTGTAACACCATAGTAGGGGCTTGAGTTTTATCCCTAGGAGATGTAGCAAGACTTTCAAAAATAGCAGTAAGAAAATGAGACTAGCAAGCAAAACTAGGTAAATTCAAAAGACTTAGCTACTTTTAACTGCCGTTCTATTAAGATGTCAGCCGAACAAATAAAGAAGTTATCGGAACGTGTCGATATTTTAGCTCTGCAGGAGACTTGGCTTCTTCCACACGACTTAGGGTTTGTGAACGAACTCAGTGAGCGGTTCAGCTGTTTTGCTAAGTCAGCGGTCGATACTTCGGCAGGAGTACTGAGGGGCCGACCGTACGGGGGTCTCGCATTGATGTGGCGCAAGTCTTTGTTTCCTAATGTATCAATCATAGACTGCACCTGTGACAGATTGGCGGCCGTGCAAATTGATTTGGGTGGACGTCATATTGTGGTCATGAGTGCCTATTTACCATATGATGACGGAAGTGAAGACAGTCTATCGGATTTTATATGTTGCTTGGGTAACATTGAGGCTGTTATTAGTGACATCGATGTCGAGGCTATCTACGTATTAGGTGACTTCAACGCACATTCAGATACTAGATTCGGAAACGAGCTATTGTATTTTTGTGCTGAACACTCCTTAGTTTGTGTTGATAAAGAAATTTTAGACGCGGATACTTTTACGCACGTAAATGACGGTAGTGGTGGTAGGCGTTGGTTGGACCATTGTGTGGTGACGGCTGCGGCCCGAGCTACAGTTACCTCCGCGAGGGTGGACTTTGGCGTATACTGGTCGGACCACTATCCTCTTTTGATAACGTGTGCAGTAAATATGATCTCAAAGAAAACTATATTATATGCTGAAGACAAGTCGTTACTTGATGTTCGTTGGGGTAAAAGAAATGATGACGAAATTACCCTTTATAATAAAAACTGCTGTGATATTTTAAGTAACCTTGTATTATCTAGACATTCTGTAAGCTGTATACATTGTAGTTTTAGTTGTTTTAAAATATGTAATACCCATTTGTATTTATTAGATGAATATTATGATAAAATTATTAAGACTTTGCAAGACGCCGCAAAAAATAGCATTTGTCGCGATGTACGGGGTAAGCATAAAAAAGTGATGGGATGGAATCGCTACGTCCGCGAGAGTCACCAAAAAGCGAGGTATCATTTTAAATATTGGTTGTGGTATGGGAAACCTCAGTCTGGTGAAACCTATAAGAACATGGTCGAGAGTCGCAAAGTTTTTAAGAGTAGGTTGAAGTGGTGCCAGAACAACGAGGATCAGATAAAAATGGATGCACTGGCCTCCCATCAAGAAGACAAAAACTTTGCTAAATTCTGGAAGGCAACAAGACATCTTGACTATAAATCTAACCTACCTGCGAGTGTAGATGGTGTGCATGATCTGAAGTCGATTGCCAACTTGTTCTCAGACCACTTCAAAGTTGATCCTTTGCCAGCTAAAGGTGCAGCGCGGTGTGTGTCTGAGCCCAGTGACCCTATGAGTAATGACGAGGCTGTCTCTTTGTACACACCGGAGGTTGTGGCCAAAGTGATCAGAAAAATGAAAAAGGGTAAAGCCCCTGGTTTTGACGGACTGGGCTTGGAACACATTCTGTTTGCAGGTTTCGACATCTTCCGTGTTTTGGCAGAGCTATTCACGTTTTGTGTTAACTCTGGATATTTGCCGAACAACCTTATGAGAACGATGGTGGTTCCGATCCCTAAAATCAAGACCGGTGACCTTTCCAATCTTAAAAACTACCGGCCGATTTCTTTAGGGACCATAACAGGCAAGATTCTGGAAAGGTTACTACACCCTAGTATAAGTGATAATATAGAGATCGATGACGCGCAGTTTGGTTTTCGCTCCGGGCTCTCGACGGATTCTGCAGTCTTCAGTCTCAAGTCGACTGTTAACTACTACATAAATAGAGGTACATCTATTTATGCTTGCTTCCTAGACTTGAGTCGTGCTTTTGATCTAGTTAACCATCAGCGATTACGGCAAAAGCTAATAACATCTAATATACCACGAAAGACTGTAGATCTGTTGGGGTACTGGTGTGAGAACCAGACAAATTTTGTGAGATGGGGCGACGCCGTCTCTAATGATTATATATTAGAGTGTGGCGTGCGTCAAGGTGGGCTGACCTCTCCGGACCTCTTTAATGTATATGTAAACGATTTGATTGAGGAGCTTAGAGGTACTAGGATTGGCTGTCACATCGGTACGACATGCATGAAAAACCTGAGTTACGCCGATGACATGGTGCTTCTGAGCCCCTCAATCAGGGGACTTCGAAGGTTATTGGCCATCTGCGAACAGTATGCGAGGGATCATGGCCTGAAATATAATGTCCAAAAGACGCAGATGATGGTGTTCCGCTCGGGCAGAGGTCCGGAGAGGATTCCGTCAGTATCACTGGAGGGTGTGCCTATTGAAAGGGTGCATCAGTTTAGGTACTTGGGGCATATCCTGACTGAGAACCTACGTGATGACCTCGATTTAGAACGTGAGCGAAGGGCTCTGGCTGTTCGGTGCAATATGCTCGCTCGCCGTTTTTCACGGTGCAGTCCCGGGGCGAAGCTGACGCTGTTTAGAGCATATTGTCAATGCTTCTACACGTGTCAGCTTTGGTTCAACTGTGCCAAAAGTGCACGCAGCAGCATCAGAGTGCAGTATAATAATGCATACCGTATTCTGATGAAACTGCCTAAATACTGCAGCGCGTCGGGTATGTTCGCCGAGGCCGGAGTGCCTGATTATTTCGCGATTATTAGATTCGGGTTGCAGCCTTTTGGGCCCGCATCCGCGATTCTGAGAACGAGATCCTCAGGGTATGCGCCGAGAGCCCTGATAACCCCATAATTAGGTACTGGCTTGGCGTACATCGCGACACTAATCGTAAATAGTATGCACCTCCACTTGGGGGTCATATTTCAATTTAATTTGCGTCTTATCTGTCATGTTTTAAAATTATGTTGTTGTTTTTTTGGTTTTGGATGGCAATGGGTTTTTTTACCTGAAATAAATGATTTATTATTATTATTATTAAAAGAAAATCATCAAAGCATTGTAAAGAAACAAAAAAAAAAAAGAATTACAACAATCTCTTAGTCTTTTGAGTTTATTGATAAACTAGCAGTACTCCGCGGTTTCACCCATGTTAATTTGAGGAAAACCCTACAAAATATATTTCCTTAGGGACGATAGTTTTGATGTGTATGGTTCTAAATCTAGAATAGAAGCTCGTCAAAACCATAATGAAAATACAAATCAGAATATACAGTTTGAAATTTATAAAAATAATTACATTAGAATACAAAATATTATAACAGTTACAATAAGTATAGGCCATAGATAAGCAATGGTGCGTTACCTAAACTGGCGAAAGTTTGAGTAAATTGTATCTTAAAATTGTAGCACTTTTTTTGTAGCAATTCTTTTGTGTTTAATATTTTGATGGTATTTGAACAATGTAATAAGGTAAACACATAATTGAAAAACGTTCTATAACTCTCGATTTAAAAATCACAAAGCACAAAGATTTAAAAATCATCTTCTATCAAAACGTAAGGACCATAATACATCATGCATCTGGTAGAAAGCTGTTTGACACTAACTGTGTCCGGCTTCACTTGTGCGAAACTCGTTTTGTAAAAAGATTCCTTTTCTTGACACCCCATTTAAATGGATTAAATCCCTTATGTTACTTCAAGCTAAGATTGATTTACCTGCGAAAACCGCATGTTAATCCGTTCATTAGTTTCGAAGATTAGCATGAACGGACACGCAGATTCTAATCTTTTAGTACAGTGTCGGTAGATTACAAACAGACACTTCAATATTATTAACTGCTAAAATGTAAGTAAAACAGAAAATTAATAACGCAGAAAAGTAATTTTATGGTGATTACTGAATCGATGGTGAATTAGTAAGTCAGAGAAATAATACAATACCTAATATTAAAGAAAGGTATAATTTAAAATTGATTAAGTACATTAAAACACGACATAGAAGACTAAACTAATATGTCCCGTGAAAAAAAAATCTCTAAAATAAAGTATAATAATAGAGATATACGTACTACAAGGGTTTCTTAACATTTATAATTCATATGATCTAAATAGGGATCAGTGTAGTATTATCGTTGGCGTTTGGCCATAATTAAAGAAAAAGAAGAAAATATTGTTATTTTATGTGCAATAAAGGATTAAATAGTAATAATATTAATAATAATTTAGTTTAACTTCAGTACACCACTTAGATTCACAACGAGGATTACTTAAACCAAAAAGGACCAACATAAAAGTGGACTCCCTAATAGAGTAGTCTCAATTCTCTCAGTTTGTTTTTTTTAAATCGCCCAATATTCCGTTTTCACTCAATGTATTAAAGGTATTAGAATGTTGTGTTGATGCAAAAGATTTCATGTTAGTATCACTTTGCCGAGTCGGCAATGGAAGGTAAACTTCTATAAATAATGAATTTGTTAATCATTATAACAGTAATTTCCAGAATAAATCCAAGTATATTCTCATAGTAACAAGAACTAATAGTAAATTGATAATATATATTGTATACTTCAATTACCCATGAGATGAATAGTGTGGAGGACCAAGTAGACCCCCTGTCTAATAATCACCCTTTTAATATCCATGCTATTCTTCTTCGACTCTTTATACAGCTCTGTTAATTGTTATATTTGGTTACCATGAAGAATAGAATGGTATTATTAGTATGGTGTCCAATAAATTACAAACAGAACGAAGAGAGTCCTAACCAATATTTAGTAAACTAGGTACCTATCCTTGAAATATGACAAAATAAGTTATTGGTTTTAATAATCTTCGACCATATTCCACAACTTTGTAGAATATCATGGCACGGATATTAGGGATAATGTTTTAGAGAAACTATTTAAGACACTAAACAATACTAAAATAAATTCAAAGGACTTTGAGCTTACCCTAGTAAAACTTATCTTCGCAAAGCGTTAATTATCCAAGATAGATAGGTACACATCACACCAGTAAGTGACATTAAAATATGTTAAAATAAACTGAACGAGACAAAGCCTTTGTGACGATCCATAAGGTCCTACAAAATTTTTTTGGTTATAATTAAAATCTTAAATAATTATTAAAGTATAGAAGATAATAAAATACACCTATAAAATTACATTTAAAACATATTAGAGGACATTGCGGTTCAAATAACATCGAAAACAAGTTTTAGTACGTTTATCAATAATAACTCCTAAACTAAAGAAGTTAGGACAAAATATTATATGAAGGAAAGTGCTTGTATTAGGGAATACCAAATGTATATTGAATTTCGAGAGTATAGGAGCAAGTTAGAAAACGCGAATCCCCCCATGCAGGCGTCTCGGAATACAGGGCCGAACGCACCGCCAGTATCCACGAGCCGTATATCTACGGGGAATACGGAGGTAAAAAAATGTCCTGACGACAAAAGTTTGTTGGGAAAGTAAATTGATAATAGTGTAATAATAAACGAATGCGCTGGGGAGGGAACGTCTAAGGGACAATAAATATAATATTATTGCACATTTATCGAACATAAAATTTATTTTCTCATACAAATTTTTTAATAAATAATATTCATGCAAAGTACGTCGTGGTCGAGCGGTCTGCGCGCAGAACGATTTATCGGTTTGTGCAAGGATTCCTACACGCGACCTGGAAGTTTCGTCATTACTCATTGTGTCCTGATTGCGTTGTGCAGAGGCGAGCATGCGCGATTGTGATACTTGGTGGTCGCATGAAAGCGTATGTGGGCCGATGCGCCTCGTGAACGAGATGATTTGGGTAGAATATTTGTATTGATTTTTATCATTACAAAAGACGGTTCGTTACGAATAGTCTTGTTGAGCGAGCGATAGCGCAGAGTGGTTTAATGTTTTTGTGCGAAGGTCTGTCAGTGCACTTGACGTCCGTTAGGATATCTCGAGCGTAGACCTGAAAACATTAGTCACGAGGAAGGATCTTCAAATCACAGTACCAAATAGGCTCGAAGCAAACGGAACTCTAATCTTGAACGGTTGGACATTGCACGTCGCGAGCGTATGATGGCGTAGATGGGTAAAAATCCGCGCCTTGAGTCATCTGCGCCGTGACGAGTTTCGTTGTGCGCCTTGTACCTTACCTTGAATAACAACGCCTTCCGTGTTATTCAATCTACATATCACCGATGCGGCTGACTGGAGATGCCGGCCCTCTCCTACACCAGGGAAGGGTTGTTCGCTCTTCTTTCTGTTTTACCTTTCTTTTTATTATAAACATTACTGATGGGCCAATGCGCTCTGTGGCTCGATTGCTGGCTGCGGAGACAGACTGGAGCTACTGTGACTCGCAACCACATGTATGCTTACGTAGGTCCCTGCGCTTTGCGATCGAGACCGTTGTGCAGAGGCTGGGGAATCGGCTGTTGGCGACCTCGTCGCTGACGCTAGATTCTCGGCAACCTTTGTGTTTTTCAACACGATGTGCTTGCCAATGTTCTGATGTGGCAGAACGAGTTGGATGCCCGAGTGGGTTCACAGGGGAGAGAGAGCCATTCAACTCTACAGCTACGGCTAGGCTACGGCCTTACTGCTTGCAGTATGACAGAGAGTTCATCAGCTGAAGTTCCAGGTTCCAGGGAGAGATTGGTCTCCGACAACACACACATACAATTTTGGATCACTGTGCTGGGGTTTGGTTTGTGGTGGTCCCACCCAACCCTGGTCTTCGGGCTGGCACATATTCAAGGGCTCACCATGGCTCCAACGCGGCGGTAGTCTTCGGACTGGGGACGTACAGTCTCCTCACTGGATTCCTGAAATGGACGCTGGTGAATGATCTTAGATGTAACCATCTAGAATGATCCTCTACCTTGTGAAACAGGTTGGGGGAGGTGACGAAGGCATTGTGCTGGATGGTCATCACCGTGGAATAGCGCAGGAGGGGCTATACCACCTTCCGGCGAATACTTATGTATTAACTGGAAGCCTTACCTTCGGTTTGACGTCGGGATTGGTTGCAGTGCCAACAATCATTTCACGTAGTACTTGAGGTTCCTGTGGCCAATGCTTGCGTCATGCTGAGGGGACAAAATCTGGTCGACCTTGGAATAGAATCGTCTGGGTGGTTTATTAAATATATTTATGCGTCCTGGCAATGTCTGAGCCATCTGAGCCAGGAATGGTAGCTTTTGACGAGATGTTGACCGGGGTTAAACCGACAAACACAAACTAAAACAGATTATAGGGATAGACAAACATAAGGGTCAAGATTATTCAAACTTAGCCTACAAGCCGATAGATTAGGCCGGAAAACAAACTAATAAAATAGGGCATCGATATAATGTTAGGGAGGCAGGTCGTCACAAACAAACTAACAAAACTAGATCATCCACATAAATAGATTAAAAATAGATCATCCACCTAAGGTTAGGAAAGAGGTCGCACGAAAGCAATAAAAATAGGGATTCGTCCGTGTACTAATCTAAAACCGTCCGTGTATTCGCTAAGCATAAATTAGAGATCGTTCATGTATTAACTTTAGAATCTTAGCTATAAACTTAACCAAAACTAAAAACTATGATGCAAATACTAAGACGATAGTTCAATCTCAACCTAAAAGAATCATAGGTTACTGCACACAACGAATTTAGAGTCCTAACCACTAGACAATCAGGCCAAATTAGAGATCATTGTAGTAAGAAGTAGATCGGAGGAAGTCGCGCGAGGGGGGGTAAGTTACACCTTGTAATAATATAATAGATAATACCAAATATAAAATATAAGAGTGTGTTTACGATTTACTAGCAAATTGACGTAGTTGCCCTGTTGAGCACCCTGTATCTTGTAAGGGCCTCCCTTAGTGGAAAATTTATAGACATGAACGACTACATAATTAACGATGCCTTTTTGGATAAATCATGTCACTGGATTTCGTAGAAAATCGAAAATCGTAGTATCGTTAGATCTATCTTGACTATCAAAGATATTTTGTATAGCTGTTTTACGGCTAAAACGCATTCCGCTTAGCAGAACGCGAACATATTCGTGTTATGTAACATTAGTAGAAACTAGTATTACCTACAAAGAAGCGTACAAAGAAGCGTAGTAGACTTATGCAAACGGGTAAATTTGGACCTATTTTCTTCGTAATGGTGAATTTTAGTAAAAAGAAAATACGTCTTCATTATTCAGTTTCATAAGACAGAGAAAATAGTATGATAACTAGCGACCATGTAGGCGGTGTAGGCGCATTACGGTTGCAATGAAGCAATTACTCTAACTTTCCCGAAGTTCCCCTTGCTGGCACCTCTAATGTATTTCCCACAATATTTCCAAAACTGAAATTTTGAAACAATGACTGGGTAGAAAAGTGACCGAACGGCGGCGTTCTACCTACATTCATTATGCCAGTAAATGTATTTGTGCACTATGGTCTTGTGCATGGGACGGGAGTCACCCGGCGACACTAGTTTTCATCCTAAGCTGAGTTGTTGCCTCTTCTATCTATTCTGTGGTAAAAGGTTTGCGGTCAGAATTTAACAACTCTGTCAAGTTATTGAATTGCAATAATAATCCCTTAATATCTGGGTCACCGAGCTTCGCTCGTTGTGTGTAGCGCCATCTGTTGCTGAGTGGAAAAACGAACACTCATTTTTCATTGCCTGAAGGCGCGGATGAAGCAACGCTTTCAAAAATGAAACCAAACTAGATTGATTAATCGCCCCCGAAACCCCCGGCATACTAAATTTCATGAAAATTGTTGGAGCAGTAGTAACAGTAATAAAATTGAAGTGTTTGTTGTGAACCGATTCTTGAAGTACTTTTCACAAGTAGAACTACTTAAGTTATTTAATTTACTGATAGCGTAAATTGAGGCAACGAGCCAAGTGAACTGGTTTATTTATTTATTTATTTATTTAAGTGCACAAAACAGATTATAGTCATTACAATTTTTACTTTTTTTTTTTGCAATCTTTATTGAGAGGGGTTTCTTCATAATTGAAGATGTCACCCCTATATAAAAATAAACACTTATACAATCTATAGTAGGTAACAATCTATGGCATTAATACTAATTTAAATTAACAATTTCCTTTTTTTATGATATTAATTACCATTCGGTACACCTGCTTGGCCGCCTCTGAATTTGGTTGGGAAAGGATAACGTTAAAATCTGCAACATTATTTGAAATTTTGAATTTTGACCGTATACTTTGCCTCTCGGTTCGACCTCGAACGCATTCTCTTAAAATATGATATGTGTCTTCCACCACATGGCACACTTCACAATTTGGTGAATTTGTAACACCCATCATAAACTTGAACTTGTTAAGCGGAATATGTCCAGTTCGAAGTCTTAGCGCCATAACAATATCTTGTCTTGTAAGGTTAACGCTATCAAACCAAGGAGCGCGGCCACGAGGCAATGTGTGCTGAATGGTTTTGTACCAAATACCTTTGGATAACGACCTCTCGTCAAAGTATTCTGACCACATATTACGGCAATCTTCTCTAACCCACCAAATCACATCAGAGACCCAAGGTAGACAGTTGAATGTTTCTCCACAGTCCAGTGCGTCCCTTGCTAGTTTGTCAACTTCTTCATTAACCTCGATACCAATGTGAGAGGGCATCCACTGAAAGCAGACTCTTTTACCTATTTCTCTAAACTGTCTTATCGATTTTAGAATAGAATAAGCTATTGGAATTCCTTGAAATGCGTCGGTACATCGAGAAAGGTGTTGTAATGCACTTTTGGAGTCCGTAAATATCACATATTGTGAGCTACAGCCCAGTGACTCAATGTAAGCTACTGCCTCTGCGATCGCTATGAGTTCCGCGTGCATTATTGATATTTTTCTTTTAATGGATAATTTTATATTTGCCCCGGTTTGAGTATCTAAGAATGCTGCTCCTGCCCCGCTATCATTTCTTGACCCATCTGTGAAAATTTTGTAGTAATCTTTGTATTTGTCTAATAGTGAAGAGCAACAAATTGTTTTTAGCGTATTTTTATGAAAGAACCTCTTGGGTTTATTTATACTGTCAATATTAATGCACAAATCATCAGACAGATCCACACTGCTTATCCAAGTATTTAAAGAGAACATGCCTAGCTGTCTAGCCGAATGCAGGGGAATGTTCTTAAATTTTTCGTGAATATTAACCAATAATGGTATTTTTTTTCTACGCCTCCAATAGGCGCTCTGTTTAGTGTTTAAAAGGGCATCTAAAGGATCTATTACAATGTTATTGTCTCAACTTTTGCATTTTATTAAAAATTTGCCAGCCAAGTACCGTCGTCGGATATAAAGAGGTTGCAGTTGTAGTTCTACTTCCATAGCATGTATCGGCGTACTCTTTATAAAGCCGCCAATGGTTCTTAAACATTGGTTCTGTATTTTATTCAACTTTGTCAGATGGCTAGTGGCGCAGTCGTCATAGATAAAACTGGCATAGTCCATTCGGCTTCTTACAATTGAGATGAATAGTCTTCTAAGGTGTTTAGGATGTATTCCCCAGCCAGGACCTGAAAGGACTTTGAAAATATTTGCATATTTGAGCGTTCTTTCTTTAATTTCATTGACATGTTTAGCCCATCTTAAATTTCGGTCAAGCCATAAACCTAAATACTTTATATTGTTCACAAGTTGGAGATTTGACCCATTGATGCATATGTTTACGTTTTCTGGTTTCCAACCTCTTTTAAATATACATAATTTACTTTTCTTTTCCGAAATTGTCAACCCAACATCTGTGAGCAGTTTATACAGTAGATCTAAGCATTTTTGTAACCTAGTAATACCTCTGAAGATATTATCACACGAAATATAGATGACAAAATCATCAGCATATTGCAGGATTTGTGTTTCTTGATCTTTCTCTATTTCTTTACAAATATTTGAAGTCACGACATTAAATAACAAAGGCGATAAAGGGTCCCCTTGACATAAACCTCGACCAGTATATCTGATTATAAGACCGTCTTCTGTTTGTATTTCTAGTCGTCTTTCCTTTAAAAAATTCCACAGATATACACACGTTTTGTATCCAGCTTTCAAACTGTTTAGTTGTAATAATAATGATGTCGAATCTACATTGTTGTAAGCGCTATCTATGTCCAGGAAACAGCCCAACGTAGTTTTTCCTTCTGACAAACCAATTTGAATTTTTGATGTAAGGCAACTGAGGCCATCCAAACAGGATTTGCCTTTTCTAAATCCTACTACATTACGAGAGAACGTTTCTGATTTTTCTAAGAACCACTCTAACCTTTTTGCGATAATTAAATGAAAGATTTTGCAGATGCAGGACATTAAAGCTATGGGTCGCAATGCCGTCGTATCACTGGGGCTACGATTAGGCTTTGGAATCGGGACTATGTTTATGCTTCGCCACTGAAGTGGTACCAGCCCTTGAGAAAGAAAACTATTGTACAGGCTTAGTAAGACTAACATTCCGTTATCAGGTAAATTTTTGATCATTGAGTACGAGATCTCATCACATCCGGGAGATGTATCCTTCGACTTAATACATTTGACTAGCTCCTGCATGGAGATATCTGAATCAATTTCAGAAGTATGTGTTGAAAAGTTAGGCCTAGGTGGTAAGACATGATCCGGCGTTAATGTATACAGTAGTTCTACGGCTTTCTCAGTCTCGATATACCGTTTAGGGGATTTATAACCTTTGAACCATCTCATTCTCCGCCATACCTCACAGGAGGACGTACTTTCGTCTATTGCTGAACAAAAATGTTGCCAGTTGTTTCTTTTAGCATTGCGTATACCTTTTTGAGCTATTTTAATTTTATCTTTAAGTATGTCGTAATTTTGCGGAGTAGGGTTGCGCCTGAACTTTGTCAGTGCAAGTCTGCGTTCGGCAACAATTTTAGAGAGCTCCGGATTCCAGTATGGTTTAGAATTAAACTTAGATGATGGGTTCTGAGAAGTTTTTATGAAAGGTATATGTGTGTGTGGCGGAGGTGTTACGTGCAGGTAGGTATTAAACTCACATTTGCTGTAGAAATGGAATTTTGGAAGTGATTTATTGTTAAAAACTTAGCGCTATATATACAGAAAACCTTAAAACTAACAACCAATCAAAAACACAACATTAAATATTTACAACCACACAACCAATGAGAAATCGTACATTAAATGGCGGACAGATTCGAGCGAGATGCTAGTTTCTAGAATTTCATAGTCTCCTCTCGTCGCACACTCGCACCGCGCATGCGCGGGGTGCGCGGCGCGGAGGACGCGGGCGGCGCGCGCGCAGGAGCTCAGTCCGCCGCGTCTCGAGCGCCAGTCGCCATCGATCGTTGAGAGCGCAAGGCCGCGCGTCTCGCGCCGGACCGCGAATCGTGGATGTGCGTGTGGTGCCATACAGGTGTCTCCGACCGAGTAGTTCCATGGTGCTTGATGGTGTACAACAGCGTCGCAAGATCCAGGCGATTAAAAACGGCTCTTTTCAGGGCCACTCTTTCCATTTTGATGTACTGCCTGATCTTGCTTGCGTAGTTACTTCAGTGAGTGTGACCCAGGAACGTGACGTCGCTTGACTGTTCCTTCGAATCTCCAGCGAGGTCGTCTTTTTCAAGATTGCTCCTCGCACTTTCCTCTGTCTGGAATTCGTTGGAATTGAGTCAGCTAGGCAATAAAGAATAACATAACAAATTGTCCGTGTCCTGTTTCTTTCTTGTGATTTGATAATAAGGTGATTCCACTGTGTATGTTATTTCTCTCTTGCTCCTTCAACCTTCCTGATCCTTAATCCAATTCCCCGGTAAAGGTATGTTACGTACACGGTTTGGTAATGGTAGGTACATGGAGGTAAACCGCTGTGAAGTATGTAAGTATTTTCGTAAGTATTTCTGTGCTCATGTGCAAGGTGTGCACATGTGTCAGCAGCGTTTTTGATGCAGTCTAAAAACATGTCATAGGCCTTTTGTGTGTCATCTGGTAACTGTATGTCCTTGAATATGTCACTCAAATAGTCTTTGTATCTGCTCCAATCTGCTAGTTTATAGTTTCTCCTTTTTTTAAATAAGTTAGGCTGATAAGTTAGATATGTACTTAATTTGATTAGCAAGTGGTCGCTACCTAAAGACTCATTCAAAACATTCCACTCGAATTTACATGCTATATCTGATGTGACCAAGGATAGATCTGGTGATGACTTATGCAGTAATCCGTTGTTAAAGGATATTCTAGTCGGTTCACCATTATTGAGTATCACAAAATTACTGTCCATACAGGCGTCGAACAGTTGGGAGCCCCTCTGATCAGTTTTATATGACCAATTACTAAGGTGGGCGTTAAAATCTCCTAGGATTAAAGTTTTTCTACTAAATGGTGCAAATAATTCTTCCCAGTCACTCTGGTTTGTGCGTACCGAAGAAGGGCAATAGACTGACACTATATTTTCTATATGTGCACAGTTATAGATTTGGACATGTATTAATTCAATTCCATGGTTGCTAACCTGTATATTGACATGTTGTGCTTTTATTGATCTGTGACTTAGAATGGCTACACCGCCGTATGAGTCATCACGGTCTTGCCGATAAATATTGTATTCACTTAATTTCAACTCGCTTTCTGGTTCTAACCATGTTTCACTAAGAGCAGCAATGTGGATCTTCTCTTTTGACAGTAGTACATCTAGAGGCAGTAGCTTAGGTTTAACGCTTTGTGCATTCCACTGTACTAAGTTTATATTACAGTTGTCTTTTTGTTTGTTAGCCATTAAGTAAGCTAGTTATAGATTTCATCACCGGCCACGCCGCAACATTGTCTATGAAGAACATCACAAGCCATTTACAGCACACTATAGTAATTCTTTTTAATTTAGACTGCCATTCCGTCTTTTGTTGGATAATTTCATTTAATCTGTCTATCAATTCAGAAAAGCTAACTTTAACGTCCGAATGTTTATTGCTTGTTTTGACGTCTGGCTTCTGATGTTCTTCATAAGGTGTATTTTGTTCTTCGTAGGTGTATTCCATCTCCGAGTGGTCATCATTTTGTATCCAGTCCCTCTGTTCCTGAATGTTTCTTTTCTTATTCGGTTTTCTTTGTGAACGACTGGGTATTTCCTTTAGTTTATTTTGAGTATACTCTTCTGCTGTTGCTTTTGTCACCTCTGCAAATGTAGGTTGTCCTTTATTAGTGTTTATTACGTTCCTGAAGGTTGGTGTCTCTTGTATATTATAATCATGTTTATTTTGAGCTTCTGTATATTTTGGTGTAGGAATAACGTACATTTTAATTGCCTGTTGGTATGTGCAATTAAAGTCCGCCATTATATCTCTTAACTTTTTTTCTTTGACAAATGTGGGGCACGTTTTGTCCAGCGCTATGTGTTTTCCACCGCAGTTGATGCATTTAAAAGTTGTTATCTCACAATTTGCGTGATTACCACCACATTTAGGACATATAGTTTTTTTAGAAGGGCAAAATTTATGGCTATGGCCGAATTTCCAGCACACAGAGCACTGTGTGACCGGGAAGACATAAGACTGAACGTTGATCCTTACCTCGTATACTGTGACATACGATGGTAGTGCTGATCCCTTAAAACATAAGCGAACGGTTTCTGAGGGAATCCAGCCATCATTGTTTCGACGATTAAGGCGCTTGACAGATATGATTTCTGAATGTTGAGGCCCCGACATGTTACTCATTATTTCTTCGTCAGATAATTCTATATCAACATTTTTGATTATACCGTATGTGTGGGAAATATCCGAGGCTTTTTGAATTCTCCATCCCATTTGAATAAGAGCCTCACATGTCTTAAATTTTTCAGCTTGAGTATCATTTTCAAATTGGATACGTATTTTATATGGGTTCAAGTATTTTATTTTACTTACATTTGATATTTTATGAGAGTGTAATAACTTGGCAAGCGCGAATTGCTTCGGCAATTGGTTATTGCTAGAGATATACACCGCAGTTTCAATATTATCCTCGAGTTTTGAAGTGTGATTTCTACGTATTTTTTCTTTCTTTCTAATTGAAGTCCATTCATCCTCATTTTCATCTCTTTGTCTTTAACCCGGTCTAGTTTCTAATATGTAGTCTTCGCCTACTTCCGAATAATATACAATAATAATATACAATACTAATCCGCTGTTCGATATTAGATCTTCCATTTCACTTTCATATGTATTCTTGTCGTTTTGCTCAGTTATTATTTCACTATTTGTGTATAAAATATCACCATTTTCGTTAGTATCGCAGCTCATTACCAAGGTAACGCAAACCAAGCGCGCAAGCGCCGGTGCACTCCCGATCTACTTATTAAAACGTACGTGTAGGTATTTTAATTTGGCACAGACTGAAATAGACTATCTATTCTCGCGAACAGTACCTTCCCGCGCGGCTGTCAACGCGCGACTGCAATTTTTACTTATTGTAGTGTATTATTATATGTTCCGACCACAAACCAGAGATATGCATACCTAAAAAGACTAAAAATATCGAGCGAAGTACAAAGTAATATTTAAATTTATTTTGATATTTATGGATCTCACAAAAAATAGAACCACAATTAGCAAGTGCGACGGAGGTAGTCGTTGATATGTTTTAAGTATACCCTAAAATAACAATTAAAAACGTCCACATCTGCACCTTTAGCGACGAGCTCATTATATTGGCGACACATCCGTACAACTGGATTGTAAAAAGATATGTTGTTAGTGAATATCCGAAGTGAGAAGGTATTGGGACGTCGAGAGCGATAATTGGTGTTCAAATTTAAAAGTGATAGGATGTAAGGGCTATCGATCTGGTGGTGTATTATTTTATGTAGCAGGATCTGGTCTCTACCCTTGCGACGGGTTTCTAAAGAGATCATACCGAATCTGTTCAACCTGTCCCCGTACGTCTGAAGCGATCTTGTAGAATTTTTATACCTGAAAGTAATTAACTTTAGACAGCGTTTTGAATTCTTTCAATTCGGTCAATATGCACCGTGTAGTAAGGAGACCATACAACCGAGTTGTATTCGAGAGTACTTCTGACGAGGGTGCAGTAGAGATAAATGATGCTAGCGGGTTTTTTTTAAAACCTTTGGTGGATCTGGATATGAAGCCCAACAGACTGAGGCTTCTATTAATTACATGATCATTATGTATCTAAATGTAAGTTTTTCGTCAAATATTATACCTAAGTCTTTAGCTAACTGGTTTTGAATTTTGGTTTGGAATTTTTCTTGTTGTTTATGGTCAGACCATGGAGCGAGCGTGCTGCCGATGGCTACCTGTTGAATAACATCGCAGTAAGCGTGCTGCCTGAATGTGAAATAATAAACCCCGGAGCGAGCGTGCGTCCATCGATCAGCATTGGAGCGAGCGCGCTACCTATCGTGATGACAAGACGTTGGAGTGGGCATCGAATCCAAATCAAAAATGACCTCTGGTACATAGATCTGATGAGCATGGTACGGTCGGTCGGAATCAGCACTATAAGTGAAACGTACCTTGAATTGTTGTCAGATAACAAACAAATTTCATCTCGGTGATGCTGTGTGAATTGAAAAGGGTCAGACCGGGTCCCTCGGTGGGCAAACGGCAGGCTACAACTTAGTGGTGCAAGATTGTGCTGAAAGAGTCAGACCGTGTCCCTCGGTGGGCAAACGGCAGGCTGCAACTTGGTGGTGTAAGATTGTGCTGAAAGAGTCAGACCGTGTCCCTCGGTGGGCAAACGGCAGGCTGCAACTTGGTGGTGTAAGATTGTGCTGAAAGAGTCAGACCGTGTCCCTCGGTGGGCAAACGGTAGGCTACAATTTGATGGTGCCAGATTGGGCTTAGAGATTCAGACCGTGTCCCTCGGTGGGCAAACGGGAGGCTATACCTCGGTGGTGTTGTGTAATATTGAATTAAATCCGATTGTGTCCCTCTGCAGGCAAACAAATTTGTGAAGAGGCGAGTCTGACGTATTCACATGGTGGATGAATCTACAAATGCTTACTTTGATGATCTTAGAATAGTTTAAATCAGTGAATTGTTTATGAATGTAACAACAATAGTACATTGTTATCCTAGGGGTGAAAGTAACTTATTTAGTCCCTAGACGGGGTTTGGCGCCCGAGCGTAGCAAGGTCGCCAATAGATCGAGGGACTAAATAAGTCTTTCTCCCGAGGGTAACACTATGCTTTTCATTGCGAATGCAAGGAAAGTCAAAATAAAAATAGGAATTAGCTAAAGAAAAAATGAGTGAATTTTATTTTAATTAATACCTACTTAAACTTAACGTTATTTCAATTTTACATCGCGCTGGCTGTATAGAAAGTTGGAACATGGTTCAATAGAAATGTGAAAATAGACCTATTTTTATTTTTAATAATTTGACAGTTGTCAGTTGAAAGCGATTCTCCCTAGGGCTGAAAAGGGTTACTTTCAACCCGCTTCTCAGGCAACTTCAGACCTACTTTCCGAGTATGAGTAATGAAAAATATAATGCACGCACTCGCGCATTTACTTTGTGATACAGTAAATAAAACAGTTGCTTAATGTATTAATCGAGTATCATTTCTAACACTAATAATATAAAACTTAAACTATCTTAGTTTCTTATCATGATGTACCTCCTAATTATTTTTTATTATCTTGATAGGTAGGTTCATTTGACATTTTCCGATTTTTAACTATTACTGTAACATAAAGTGAAAAACAAAACTCTCAGGTTACATGACGTAAAACAGACTTAAAAAGAATTCCAATGCTGAGTGTGCATATGCAATGTTAGTTCAGGAGCTGTTACTTATTATAACATGCGATAATTAATTCACTAACTTTTGTCCGCGGCTTCACTCGCGATCATGTTTTTTAGTCAAGATTTTCTTTAGTCAATTTCCTATCCTTCGCAAACAGTTACTTTTTTGGATGAAAGATATTATAATTATGTTATTTTCAATGTTCAAAGTGTATGCGAAATTTCATGATTGTCATCGGTTGAGTACTTAGCCAAGGCTGTGAAAATTTTATTGTTGTAATTTTTAAAATAACAATAAGAAAAAAGTTGTATCTTATTTATCAACTAAGTAGATTAAGTTCTAGGTTCATTAGCAAGCTAATTAGGTCTAAGTAATTCAACAATAATAACGCAAATTACGTTATTAACATATTATGTTTAGCTGCTGTACTATTAAAATAACATGATATATATTTGGGTAAAACTAGGAACGTTTTGTATGAATTAAGTTTTGTAGGAAGTATACTGCCGCTGTCGCCAGTTATGTTACCAAGTATGGATGTGGGGATCTTGGGCTTCTTCAATGAACTTCTATATTTATGATTTGACGACCCGATTGGCGCAATGGTCACCATGCCTGCCCGCTAATCAAGAGGTTCCGGGTTCGATTCCCGGTGGGGGTGGACTTTGTGTGATGAACACAGGGTTCCATTTTCCAGTCTGGGTGTGTATATATATATCTATAGTATAATATATATGTAATAATATGTGTAGTATATACCACGTTTGCTTGGTATCCACGACACAAGCTTATAGCTTAGTGTGGGATCAAGTAGATCTGTGTGTTGTGAAGTGGATTATTATTATTATTATTATTATTATGATTAGTAGTGATTTTATTCAATTACTGAGCTTAACAATTATATTACTTATTACAGTGATACACTAGTTACAATAGACTATAGTCGAAGCGTAGCGATGTGGAGCTTGCGCACACGACTCTACTTGTTACTTGAATCCTGATCCTGAATCCTTGCACTTGTTTATATACCCCGGTTGCGACGAGCGGGGGAATGCTTCATAGTGCCATTGTACTTCACGGACCTTTGTCGGTCTCTCAAACGTTTTCTATTGAGATGTTTGAGTATTGTCCACCTAATGGGTTTATGATCGTTTCGGCACACCTTTGTCTTCACAAACGAGTTTATTGTTGTGCCGACGCTAATTATCATGTGCAGGTCCTTTGTGCATTTAGGTAGGCTCCGCAGGTATTTGTATTATACTGAAGGGTGGTAATTCTCGTTTCATAACATATGACACAACATTCTGGTAGTTTTGTTCTTATTGTTGAGAAGTATGAACGCCTACGCTAAGTTGGATAGCAAAGTACGTGGTGCATTTATCTGCCGTCTATATAGCAGAGTGGCGCCACTACCTACTACCTACCGCCTTGTCTAAATTGTGCACTGTCATAGTTAACCGCTCTGTAATTTGTCTCTCTGAAATAAATACCTTATATAGTTAAATTGTCCTTGCTATTATTTCGTCAGGTTATGGGCCCAGTACCAAACCTGCCGTGTAAAGTTATTTTGTATTTTGGACATTAATTACAAAGTTAAAAGTAAAAATCGCAAGTATAACCTCACGTTAGGTTACCGGGCTCGTGAGTTTTTTATTTTTCAGCTAAGTAGTAAGTACATTATAAATATGGCTAGTAACAATAATTCAATGATGTCGATCGAGAAATTAACGGGTCGTGAGAATTGGGCAAGTTGGAGTTTTGCGGTCAAGGCATACCTCCAACACGAAGATTTATATAGCCACGTGTTGAAAGTACCTGATGCTAGTGATCCTAACTCAATCAGACAAGACATCAAAGCCAAGTCAAAGTTAATTTTATTAGTTGACCCGATTTTATATGTACATATACAAGAAGCCCAAAATGCAAAACAGGTGTTAGCGATTCATATTTTGTATCTGGGGCACGGCAGTGCCCCCACCAAGTCGAGCAACAAAAGCGGCACGGCCGTACTATCCTTTTCTCGAAGCAATTCAGGCCATTTTCGACCCCCTATAACTTCGCTGTGGATAAAACTAGAAGCCTGAATTTTTAGTAAACAAGCAGGTATTGTATATAGACGGTATAATTTAAATTTCATTCGATTTGAACCAGTAGTTTAAGAATTATAACTAGTCAAAGTTTCTTAATTTTGTAGATCACTCACTCACTCACTCACTCACTCACTGACCGATCATCAAAACTCTAAGGCCATCGACCACACAGCCCATAGACGCCTAATAACAGGCGAATGGCTCCTGACAACACATCTGACTTATAGTTCCGATATAAATGTCCGCGCGGAAATACTCAATCAGTGTCGACCACTACTGTGACCTGTCAACACGATCGGAGTGCATAAAGGAAGTGCTAAAAAAAACTCAAAATGCCTCAGTGTAGCATTAAATGGTGCGGTAAAAAAAGCAACACATCTAATATGGAGAAAGATGGGATAACATTTCACTTGTAAGTAACTATTATCTTTATTTGTTTATGAGAAACAAAGAAATCAACAAATTTTTTCGCAAGTACGGAGTTCACGGTTCACTAGTCGTGGTTTTAAAACAAAGTACTCAAACTATCGTGCCGTCTCATTCTTTCCCGTTGCGTAAATTAATCTATTTCTTTCCAACGTTTCGTGGCGCGTGTAACTAGTGTTGTAGCAATTTGGCCTTGTGGCCTGTGGCCTTGAATTAGCCAATCACGGCGTTGCAACCCCGCTTCATCTTACCTCAGCTAGTCGCCAGAATGCAAAATCAAACATTAGGCGTCTATGGGCTGTGTGGTCGATGTCTAAGGCACTTCTAGCAGACATAGAAGTTTGAAATTTAGAATACAATTAGTGTTTATTGTATAAATCAAGGAAAAACTAAAATATTTTGCAATTTCGGTCCAGTTTTCTAGATACACCAACTGCATAAATAACTTTGTAATCCCATATAAATGTATGGAATTACAAAGTTATATATGCAGTTATATGTACCAACTGCACAAATAACTTTGTAATCCCATATAAATATATGAGACTAGCTGTTCCCCGCGGTTTCACCCGCGTTAATTTCGGAGATCCCGTGGGAATTCAGAGATGCAAAGTAGTTAGTACCCTATATCCCTAGGTTTTCTTTACCCCCTGACAACGTGCATGCAAAATTTCATGAGATTTCACCAGCGTTAATTTCGGAGATCCTTCGGGAATTCCGAGATAAAATTACCCTAATCTGAATGCTCCAACGATTTTCATGAAATTTTGTATACAGGGGATTTCGGGGGCCATAAATCGATCTAGCTAGGATTCATTTCTGAAATTCCCGCGCGAACTCTGATATCAACACGGGTGAATTAATTATTGCATACTACACGTTGTCTAGGGTACAGGAAAGGTCATAGGGTAGTACTTTTATCTCAGAATACCATATGCAAGAAGTAGTACCAGAAAAGAAAAGGGGGAAGACCATTTACAAAAAGAAATAAGATCCCATCAAAAACAAACTTGTAAAAAAGTTCCAAGTCTCGCAACTCAGTTCTTCTACAGTAAAAAGTTGTGAGATCAATGTAATACCAAGTCGGTTAATTTATTCAGTGCCTACTTAAGGGTCCTTCTGTCTAAAGTTATCATGTTATAAGCTAATCTAATAACATTTTATAGTGACCATATCAAATTTAAAAATCTTTTATGTTTTAAATAGATTGATTGCCTTGGCGATCACGTGAAAACACAATGTATCTCACAAGTAATACATATTATAACAAAATTAGATTGTTTAGAATCATAATTATGTATTACATGTGAGATATATTGTGTTTTCACGTGATCGCCAAGCCAATCAATTAAAAGTATTATAAATTAAAAGACTATAAAATTAAGTTGAAATGTATTTAAAAGCTATTAAAAAGCATTGCGAGTTAATACACTCATAATCTAAACTGTGTATGGATATTGATGTGTAATTTATAAACTAAAATCAATAAAATGATTATTCACATGAAATAAAATACTTATAATACGGTATATTAACCGTGTGCTTGGTTTTAGATGTAACAGTGATATCGACTTGTACCCCCCAACCCCCCGCATACCCCTCTCAAACGAGACGTGAACGCACCGCCAGTATCCACGCGGGCGGCTGAGACGTGAAGTGGCATCGGCGCGGCGGGCGGACGAGCGAGTCGAGAGGCTACGCGTCGCGCGTAGAGCGCGTCGCGTATACAACATTAAATGTTGTTAAACGAGTTTGGTGGTGGCTCGAATATAGATTTGCATTATTATGCTTATCTAAATATTAAGTTAACATAGAGTGTTGACAAACGAGTTTGGTGGTAGCTCGTATACAGATATTGTATTATTATACAAATCTAAATAATTATATTGGAGTCTCACGTGAAGGTCTTAGATGAGAATGCCGACGACCACTTTCACAATAAAGATGATGTAGTTGGGAGTTCGAACGAGCTTACGCACTTAGTGACTTGTCGCTCTGTACGAAAGCCTTGTCAACGCGCTCGACGTCCGTTAGGATATCTTGTGCGAAGACAAATATTATATCTACCCTCAACTGTCAAACGAGCAACACATATATTTATTTACTCCAAATATTTAATTTATAAAAAATATAATTAGTGGTGTAAATCAACGAAAGTTCAACATATACACACAAAGTTCTTATTGTAATATCATATAATTAGTAATTATTCTATAAATATGGCTCCACCAACAAAAGCAGCAATGGAAAGGTTGGTCGATAACGTCTCCGATCTTAGTATAAAAATAACGGCAATGAATAAGAAATTGAATGAGTGTTTTGACGTAATTAATGTGCAAAAGTCATTTATTGAAAGACAAAATGACATTATACAACAACTGATGAAGACCATGGATGAAGTAAGTTGTAAAATTGACGCAATAAACAACAGCCAAAAATGTACTCAAAATATTGTTCTAAAAAACTCACCGAACGTAAACACCAATCTAAAATTGCCATTTACACAGCTGGGCTCAGTTACTTCCATCCCAGCAAAACTGTCCGTTCCAATATGCCTCAATAACTCCGGACCACAAGGAATAATACACTCGCCGGACATCTCGAACACTACCGATAACACAATTGTTGAATGCCACCAGTTATTGAGTCCGCGTGAGGGTGAGACCTTCACCCCAGCTGATAAGTCACTCACTACACAATCGAGTCAGTCTTCTTTAACATACGCGGAGGCAGTCCAGACTGCTCCTGAGAGAAAAGCAACACCTGTGGCCCAAGGTAATGTTGGCAGCCTTAATGCAGGTCCCTCTCGCATTAGTAGTCTCCATCTATTCAACCTCAGCGTGGAGACAACCACTGAGGACGTCATAGGGCACCTCAGGTCCCGTCTCAATTTAAAGAACGTCTGCTGTGAAAAGTTGGTGACTCGCGGTGACTACTCTTGGTTTAAGCTAGACGTGCCTCAGACGAAATAAAAAGTCAAGACGGAGCGCTGTGAACAACAAAATGAAGCCGGGTTCGTAAACATGTGTGCATTTAGTGAGTGTTGCCGTGCAGTGAAAACTTACTACCCATAATTGTCTAAGTACTAGAAAAAGATAAATCGATTTTGAAAGTCGATTGTCTCTTTTCAATAATAATCGATTCGGTAAAAATAGCTTGTAGTTAGAAGAACTAAACGAATTTAAGGCAAAATAATTTTTTTTTCTATTATATAAAACTGCATGCATTTCTTTATAGTAATAAAACTAAGAGATTAATATTAACAATTTATCATAATAAAAATCAAATAAAATGTAAGTATAAAGAATAACCAAAACAATTTTAAAAATTAAAATACAAACCAAATCTTTTTTTAACTTTAAACTGTAAATAATAAAGTACCTAAAAATAGTTACTTCTACAAATTTTTAGTGCCATTTTACATTTTACTGCAATAAAAAAGATACGCGTCGAATTGAGAACCTCTTCCTTTTTGGGAAGTCGGTTGAAAATAAAATGAAACAATCAGTTAAGTACCAGAAATAAAACAATCTTTTGACCTCAAGACATCCTTCCAAATATTTTAATTTAACTTTAGGTTTGCCCCAAATGCATAATTTTTATAATCGATTTATTAAAAATAAATTTTTTGTACCAATAAAATCTTATTTTTGGTCACATCTCTAATTTAGGTTTACCAAACTATCGAATGGCTCACGCTTTTTTTATTGGCCTCTTTGTTGGATCAATTTTTTGAAATACTGCCGTTTACTATCCAGCGTTTTCGAAATTGTTTCCAATTTAGAAATATGATGGAAACGTATGGATAAATATTTTTCAATTATGCATCTGATTAAATTAATTTTATGCACTTGGCCAGCATAATCGTGCTCCGTCTCCAACCGTTTAGGGTGATATTGCACCTTTTTAAGTAAATGTTGCATTTTGGTGCGTTTTTTTTTTCAAAACCTATCACACTGATGCCAAAATGTTAGAAAAACTTTTTTGTAGCAAATTCTATTGTCTATAATTTTTATTTGGAATATTTTTCGATATTTCGAACCATTCAGAGTGATATTGCATATTTTTATATAAATTTTACACTTTGGTGCGTTTTTCGGAAAAACTATCACACGGATTTAAAAATGTTAAAAGAGCTTTTTTGTAGGAAATTTTACGGTCTATTATTTTTATTTGAAATGTTTTTCGATATTTCGAACCATTTAGGAGTTATGGTCAAAAAAGTGTTTTTTGAGCTTTTGCAATTGTTTTTTCTGATAGTTTAGAGATGTGACTCTTTGAAATTTTAAATACCGAGTACTAACACGAATTTTCCCTTTGGGCCTATATTTGGTTCTAATATTATAGAAACATTGGAAATAACCTTTGGATATCCGTTTCGCACGACACGACGAAGTCCTTTGTTTGTATAATAAAAATCGTCATAATCGAAATGTATTGAGCATACTACGCTGTGCACTGTTGGATTCCACGATGGCTCATTCCGGCTTACTCTAATTACTTCTATCCACTTCTCTTTAACGACTTTATTCGGGAACCTTAAAAATATAGGTTTTTGAAGTTATGATAAAACATGGTAAATAAAAATTAACGCCTATTCACACTTATATTAATTTTATGAATATTAAAAGTGAAAATATAAATAGGTAACTTAACGTTGTTACATTACGTTCCACGTCACATTAACTTACCCAGTAAACGGGGACTATTTTGACGCTTAGTAGTGGCAACACTTGTGGAAGTTTAGCTGTCATAAATGATTAGAATTGATTTATTAAAAATATGGATTTTTAAGTTTACTTACGTATGAAATGTGATACCATCCTGTTTCTTATTTTTCGTAGATTGGTTTTTACACCCTTTCACTACACATTTCGGCATATTTTATTGAATAATTACGAATTATTACAGCGTGACACTCCGCGCGCCGGAATATTTCGACTGACAAGGTATGGCAGAGTTTCATTATAAATGTGTGCGTGTGACTGTGCATGTACACGCCGTGGCAGAGTTTTGCCTGCATCATTGTGATGTTAACAGCGCTCCGTCTTGACTTTTTATTTCGTCTGAGAGACGTGCCATCTGCACGAGTGCGCCTCGTCCGGAACCCCAGCCTATGGCCTGAAGGTGTATCCGTCCGACCGTTTAGCGTCGTCACTCAAAAGCAGAAGGACAAGTATTCAAAAAACTCACGAACGCGTCGACCAACACTGTGTCCGTGATAACCTCAAAACGTAGTGTACATCGATATGCAATCATTCATCAAAACGTTCGATCCATAATGAGCAAAACCGGATTATTAGACTTGTTGCTAAATAAGTACAACCCTGATGTCCTGGTCTGTTCAGAGACTTGGTGTAAATCGGGCGAGATTCAACGCGTGAGGTTATGTAACTATGAGCTAGCCGGTTACTACTGTCGCACGCGCATTGAGCACGGCGGCGTTGCACTATACGTACATAGCGGTGTAACGTATAGACAGAGACCCGACCTACAGCGCCTCGCCGTTGAGTTTCACTGCGATTTAACTGCCATTGAACTATGTTCCATAAAGTTAATAATAATAGGTGTTTATAGAACAGGACAGGGGGATTATAGACAGTTTTTAGACATACTTGAGACTTTAATATCTAAACTAATTGACGAAAACAAAAGATTTATTTTGGTTGGTGATATAAATGTGGATTACCTCTCAGACAACTGTGAGCGACAATACTTAAATGACTTATTATGTTGCTACAACTGCAACAATGTAGTTGATTTTCCTACGCGAGTTACAAACACTAGCAGTACATCCTTAGACTGTGGAATAGTGGCTTGTAGTGACGATGGCATCAGTGCTTCCCCCATAGATACACCGATAAGCGATCACAACGCTCAGCTATTTGTGATAACGAGTACTCGGGAAAACAATAAACGCCATGCATTTGATTTTGCGGAGCGGAGGTTTTTCACGCGGATTTCTATTTATAATTTTTATGTTGACATTGTTAATTATAATTGGAATTTTATCAACTTACCTGACATTGACATAAACAACAAATTTACTAAATTATTTTCAATTTTGACATATTATATTAATATTCATTTCCCATATAGAAAATTACAATTAAAAAATAGAAATAGTATACCGTGGTTAAGCGAAGAATTATCAAATTACATGAGAAAATTTTATGATTTCTGTATAATGAAACACCAATATCCGTATGACCAAAGTATTGAAAATTGTGTTAAACATTATTCGGATCTAATAAAATCAACTAGCCTGCGTGACCGCCGAAATTATTATGATAATAGGCTACGTTCCGCAAAAAACCCGTCAAAAGAGATCTGGAGAGTGGTTAACGGTGAAATATCTCCAAATAGCAACTCGCCGATCCTGGATATAATTAGCGAGGGAGTCGCTATTCCATCAGATCGTGTGCCAGATCATATAAACAATCATTATCTTAATATGACATCTAAGATCCCATTGAAAACTAATAAAGCTGAGGCTCTAAGTTATTTAAATGAATACCTAAAAAATCGAAACATTCCAAACTCGCCCGATTATTCATTACCATTCGTAACTAGGGACAAACTTAAGTTGGTATTGAAAAAAATGCTATCCAAATCTGGAACACTGGACGTGTATGATATATCTGTCAACATTATTATGTCAGCATGGCCGGTGCTAGCGGATCTACTAGTTAACTTGGTCAATACCATGTTCTCTGTTGGCATATACCCCGAAGTACTCAAAGTTACCAGAGTGTGTCCAGTCTACAAGGGAAAAGGGGATAAGACCCAGGTAGATAGTTACAGGCCCATTTCTATTGTCCCCACTATATCAAAAATTATCGAGTCGATTATCTCTTCCAGTTTAATTGAACATCTTGAAATAAATGACTTACTGACTGAAAGACAATATGCTTATAGGAAAGGCAAATCCACCACTACTGCTGCCCACCAGGTAATTGACTCAATACTAACGGGTATTGATGATAGGTACAAAACTGCTGGTGTTTTCTGCGACCTCACAAAGGCCTTTGATGTCGTTCGAGGTGATCTCCTTCTAGACAAGTTACTGGCTTACGGTGTAAAAGGCAATGCTCACCGATTGTTGCGGTCCTTCTTGGAGAACCGTGAGCAGCTAGTGGAGATCACTTCGAGCGGTAAAAAGTGCCGATCCCAAGCTGGAAGCGTCACTATTGGTATTCCGCAGGGCTCATCCCTGGGAAACATACTATTTTTGACTATTATTAACGATCTAACCCATTTTATCAGGGATGGCTTGGTGGTGCTTTTTGCCGATGATACCACAGTCATTGTATGCGCACGGACCTATGAAGACCTTAATATTAAAATAAATGTTACCTTTGAGCGGCTACAGACATGGTTTGCAGCAAATGGTCTTATATTGAATCCGTCTAAATCGAATGTCGTTCTTTTCACGGCCAGGAGGGTCGAGGAACCTCTAAATATATCCATACCGGTACCGTTGTGTCAGTCGTGCAAGTTCCTTGGTTTCACACTTGACTGTAACGTGAACTGGAAAACACACATACAACATCTCTGTGTCAAACTTCGTAGTGCTGCATTTGCTCTCCGTAAGTTGCGCCCCTTAGTTTCCAGCGCCGTACTGAGGCAAACGTATTTTGCGCACTTTCAGTCACTCATGTCATATGGTATAATGCTGTGGGGAAACTCGACTGATTCTGGCCGCGTATTTGTTTTACAAAAACGCGCGATCCGGATTCTGGCCGGTGTGAAGCCTCGACAGACTTGTAGAACAGTGTTTGCGGAGCACGGCGTGATGACGATGACCGGTCTGTATCTGTTCGAGGTGATATCGTATGTTCGTCGCAACATTGACACTTTTAACCGTCGAACGTGTGGGGGGCGGTCATTCAGGAATACGGGAAGGATCGCGAGTGTACCCCACCGAACACAACTTGCTGCGAAAAACCCGCGTGTGATTGGCCCATGTTATTATGAGCGGCTACCCGCAGATCTAAGAAACGTGACAGATGACGAAACATTTTATCGCCGGTTAAAAAATCTTTTGTTGGATAATGAATTTTATTCAGTAAATGAATTCATTAATTATAAGACATCCTGACTACATTGCGTAGCTTTATCTATTTAATTTGATCTATTTTATTGATCTTTGATCTATTATATTTTGACATTGATCTATTTTATTTTATTCCAGTTTTTGTTCGTTTATATTATTGACATTGTGTACCTATATTCATGTAATCGATACTTGTTGTGCTACTTGTTATTGTGGTTGTGACATTATTTTAATTGTATGTAATTTATTATCTTGACGATCACATTATCCTCTGACATATTATTATTATTTATAATGTAATTTGAATTTGATAATGTGAAATAAATGAATCTAATCTAATCTAATCTATTATGAGGAAGGTTTTCGGTGTGTATGGATTGTAATTTTATTGTTATTAAATTATAATTCATCACATCTTATCGGCTCGATGCAAACGTGTATTTTCAATTTATTGGAATTTACAACGACGATGAACTCTAATCCTGAGCGGTTAGACGTCGCGCGTCGCGAGCGTAAGATAACGTAGAGAGGTAAAAATCCGCGCCTTGAGTTGTCTTCGCCGTGACGGGTTTCGTTGTGCACGTATTGTATCTTGTCTATTGAATAACTACGCCTTCCGTATTATTCAAAAACTATCATCGAATATGCGGCTGACTGGAGACGCGGGATCGCTTCCTACACCAAGGGAGTGTTGAACGCTCTTCTTACAAGATAACATTACTTTCTTTTTATTACAAACATAATAATTATAGTCAATGCGCTTTGTGACTTTGTTACGTTGTGCAGAGACTATGGGATCGGCTGTGGACGACCTAGTCGTTAACGCTTGATCTCGGTAAACAGTTGTGTTTTTCAACACGACTTGTTTATCAAAATAAACGAGTGCTGAGTGGGTGTTGTACGAGGACGAGTTGTGATCCAATCAATTGGGCTTCGGCCTTAGCTACGTGTAGCTACTATAACACAAATTGACCGACTGAAGTTATGATGTCCGGCGAGACTGGTCTCATACACTTATATTTGAATTATTGGGATGGTGTTGAGGTCGCGGTACTATCCGCATTATGGCCTCGGTCTTCGGGCTGACACGTACCCAGGGGTCTCGGCACCGCCGAATTATGACCTCCAACGGTTGCTGCTGATACGGGACGTACAGTCTCATATAGCTGATTCATCCTCTAACGGATGTCGGTTATGCATATTTGGAGAACTCTCTACCTTGTGCAACACAGGTGGGGGGGGGGGGGGGGGGGGTAACTGCTTATGAGCAGGTGGATGACCATCACCGTGGGTAGCGCAGGACGGGGCTATTCCACCTCTCGCTATATAATAAACTTGTTATGTAGTGAGAGCCAATGTAAATATTCCTATTGGAATATCAAGTTGATTATAATTAAACATCGTATGGGAGGTGTTCTATGAGCATCATATTCCTATCTCAGAATCCGAACACTACTAACGTCGATAGACGTAAGTTAGTGATTATGTGTACCACTGTAACAAGGATACCGTCTTTGGAGTCTCTCTGCTTCCGGGCTAACAACACTATTAACGCACAGACGTTAAATAAATGTACAGTGTAGTCTCGCACTTAAAAATAGAACCGTTCGTGTAGAGCGAGTTCATATAAAGATCGAATGTCACCCAACTCAAACGCAGTTGGGTGTACTAAATATAAATATTTCTTACAGAAATATTATGCACAAATATTAAAATAAAATGTCAAATTAATTGATGGTTGTTTTATTCAATTAATACCTAAGCCCAACCTAGACCCATTATAATAATGCGGATAGGATGATGACGAAATCGAATCTCAACCTAAAAGAACTGGAGTCATTTATAACACAACGTAAAACTGGGTCTAACTATTAGACGAAATTGGCCAAAACTAAAATGCACAACGTCTTTAATGTTGTTCATAAATTGATGGAGGAGGGTGAAAGTTACAATTTGGTGCCGTGACCAGGATCATGGCTAAGTTAGTAATGTAAAAGCGACCGCGACAGCGAATCGCATGGTTGGCTTACATACATATAATCGACCGCGACAGCGAATCGCATGGTTGGCTTACATACATATAATCGACCGCGACAGCGAATCGCATGGTTGGCTTACATACATATAATCGACCGCGACAGCGAATCGCATGGTTGGCTTACATACATATAATCGACCGCGACAGCGAATCGCATGGTTGGCTTACATACATATAATCGACCGCGACAGCGAATCGCATGGTTGGCTTAGATACGTATAATCGACCGCGACAGCGAATCGTATGGCTGACTAAAATGAATACAAATGGCCTAGGTCAATAAATGCATGGCTATTTAAACAATAACGTAGAGCGCGTCGCGTATACAACATTAAATGTTGTTAAACGAGTTTGGTGGTGGCTCGAATATAGATTTGCATTATTATGCTTATCTAAATATTAAGTTAACATAGAGTGTTGACAAACGAGTTTGGTGGTAGCTCGTATACAGATATTGTATTATTATACAAATCTAAATAATTATATTGGAGTCTCACGTGAAGGTCTTAGATGAGAATGCCGACGACCACTTTCACAATAAAGATGATGTAGTTGGGAGTTCGAACGAGCTTACGTACTTAGTGACTTGTCGCTCTGTACGAAAGCCTTGTCAACGCGCTCGACGTCCGTTAGGATATCTTGTGCGAAGACAAATATTATTATGAGGAAGGTTTTCGGTGTGTATGGATTGTAATTTTATTGTTATTAAATTATAATTCATCACATCTTATCGGCTAGATGCAAACGTGTATTTTTAATTTATTGGAATTTACAACGACGATGAACTCTAATCCTGAGCGGTTAGACGTCGCGCGTCGCGAGCGTAAGATAACGTAGAGAGGTAAAAATCCGCGCCTTGAGTTGTCTTCGCCGTGACGGGTTTCGTTATGCACGTATTGTATCTTGTCTATTGAATAACTACGCCTTCCGTATTATTCAAAAACTATCATCGAATATGCGGCTGACTGGAGACGCGGGATCGCTTCCTACACCAAGGGAGTGTTGAACGCTCTTCTTACAAGATAACATTACTTTCTTTTTATTACAAACATAATAACTATAGTCAATGCGCTTTGTGACTTTGTTACGTTGTGCAGAGACTATGGGATCGGCTGTGGACGACCTAGTCGTTAACGCTTGATCTCGGTAAACAGTTGTGTTTTTCAACACGACTTGTTTATCAAAATAAACGAGTGCTGAGTGGGTGTTGTACAAGGACGAGTTGTGATCCAATCAATTGGGCTTCGGCCTTAGCTACGTGTAGCTACTATAACACAAATTGACCGACTGAAGTTATGATGTCCGGCGAGACTGGTCTCATACACTTATATTTGAATTATTGGGATGGTGTTGAGGTCGCGGTACTATCCGCATTATGGCCTCGGTCTTCGGGCTGACACGTACCCAGGGGTCTCGGCACCGCCGAATTATGACCTCCAACGGTTGCTGCTGATACGGGACGTACAGTCTCATATAGCTGATTCATCCTCTAACGGATGTCGGTTATGCATATTTGGAGAACTCTCTACCTTGTGCAACACAGGTGGGGGGGGGTGGTAACTGCTTATGAGCAGGTGGATGACCATCACCGTGGGTAGCGCAGGACGGGGCTATTCCACCTCTCGCTATATAATAAACTTGTTATGTAGTGAGAGCCAATGTAAATATTCCTATTGGAATATCAAATTGATTATAATTAAACATCGTATGGGAGGTGTTCTATGAGCATCATATTCCTATCTTAGTATCCGAACACTACTAGCGTCGATAGACGTAAGTTAGTGATTATGTGTACCACTGTAATATGGATACCGTCTTTGGAGTCTCTCTGCTTCCGGGCTAACAACACTATTAACGCACAGACGTTAAATAAATGTACAGTGTAGTCTCGCACTTAAAAATAGAACCGTTCGTGTAGAGCGAGTTCATAAAAAGAACGAATGTCACCCAACTCAAACGCAGTTGGGTGTATTAAATATAAATATTTCTTACAGAAATATTATGCACAAATATTAAAATAAAATGTCAAATTAATTGATGGTTGTTTTATTCAATTAATACCTAAGTCCAACTTCGACCCATTAAAATAATGCGGATAGGATGGTGACGGAATCGAATCTCAACCTAAAAGAACTTAAGTTATTATAAACACAACGTACAACAGGGTCCTATTACTAGACGAAATTGACCAAAACTAAAATGCACAACGTCTTTAATGTTGTTCATAAATTGATGGAGGAGGGTGAAAGTTACACTACCTACTATTTGAATGAAGTATCTAATAATCATGCAAACAGACAAAGCTTCATTGAATCATTTAGTATAAATCTGTGGATGCAGTAATGATATTTTGATTAAAGAATTATCTAATCTTACAGTCTAGTGGGTAATAATATTGTACCTACCTGTGCTTTAGAAATAATCTCTTTGTTAAATTCCGTGCATTGAAACGTACCCGAGTCTATGTGTATGTGGGAGTACTTGGTGGTCTGTAATAAAAAATTGATTAGTCTGTTGTCAAGATCCACCGCGTTTTATTAGGTTATGGGCCCAGAAACTCATAATTCGCAAAAAGACATCGGTTATCGTATTTCTTTATTATTTCATGGACAATCAGTGATTAACTTTATTTTAAATTGAAAATAGTGATTAAAGTTGAAAAGTAACAGTTACCTACTTCAATTTCTTATTTGTGCGGTGTGTTGAATAATCAAAATGGCCGGTAGTTACATTGTCAATGTGCCCAAACTAAAAGGCAGGGAGAACTACGACGAATGGGCATTTGCAGCCGAAAATTTTCTTTTGCTGGAGGGTGTAAACATCAATGACGAGTCAACGGAAAGCGATGAGGCTTCGGCAGACTTAAAAAAGGCCAAAGCGAAGCTTGTAATGACCGTTGATAGCTCTTTATATGTACACATCAAGAACGAAAAAACCGCAAAGGAAGTATGGAATCGGCTGAAAACGCTTTTTGATGACTCCGGTTTCACGCGCAGAATCAGTTTGCTACGTCAGCTCATATCAGTCAGATTAGAAGACAGCGATTCTATGACTGCCTATGTAACTCAGATGGTAGATACGGCACAAAAATTGAAAGGAACTGGATTCGAGATCACAGATGAGTGGGTTGGTTCATTATTGTTGGCAGGATTAAGCGAAAAATTTTCGCCAATGATAATGGCCATTGAACATTCCGGCATGAATATAAGTACCGACGCCATTAAAGCTAAATTGCTTGACATGGAATCGGGTGCAGTTGGCAGCACTGACGGAGCATTTTTGTCGAGAGGTTGGCGGCAGCGTATTAAAAAGCGAGATGTCAATCCGTCAAAAGCGCAAACGTCAAATCCGAAGACGACAAAAATTATTCGGTGTTATCGTTGTAAACAACAAGGACATTTTATGAACAGTCATAACAAGACAGAAAACGCATTTAGTGCTATTTTCTTGAAACCGAAAAATGAGTTTTTACATTCGGAGTGGTATATAGACTCGGGAGCAAGTTCACACATAGTTGTTGACAAATCTTGCCTGGAAAATGTTTCACTCAGCCATGAAGTGAAAAATATAGTGGTCGCAAACAAGGAAACAATACCCGTGTTGTGCGCAGGAAATACTAGAATAACAACGGTGGTTGACGACTCAGAATTTGATATTTCCGTGAAAAATGTGTTGTGTATACCTAACCTTACCACCAATTTACTATCAGTAAGTCAGCTGATTCAGAATGGAAACAGTATCAGTTTTGAAGAAGATATCTGCTAGATACGAAATCAACACAATGTACTGGTTGGTAAAGCAGAATTGGTGAATGGCGTTTATAGGTTATGCATCAAGTCAGAAAAGTTGTTTGTTGGTTCAGCGACAGCTGTGACTAGTGAGATGTGGCACAGAAGACTAGGACATATCAATAGTAATGACCTTAACATTATGAAGAATGGTGTAGTACAAGGTATTAGTTATCCTGACAGAGCAGTGATTGATAAATCCAAGTGCAAAACTTGTTGTGAGGGCAAGCAAGCTAGGCTGCCTTTTTCTCACAAAGGTACCAGGAGTGAATCAGTGCTTGAGGTGGTACACGCTGATGTATGTGGACCCATGGAGCATCTCTCAATTGGATCATCACGGTATTTTTTGCTCTTTGTCGATGATTATAGTCGAATGGCATTTGTCTATTTCCTCAAAGCCAAAAGTGAAGTTTTCAAATACTTCAAGGAATTTAAGGCATTGGTAGAAAGACAGACTGGCCAGCAATTAAAAGTTTTAAGGACAGATAACGGCGGCGAATTTTGCTCTTCAGAGATGAAAAGTTTTTTGCTAAAAGCTGGGATTGCACATCAAAAAACTAATCCATACACACCGGAGCAAAACGGCATGTGCGAAAGAATGAATCGAACAGTGGTAGAGAGAGCTCGGTGCATGTTATTTGATGCTAATATGCCAAAAAAGTTTTGGGCGGAAGCAATTAACACTGCGGTGTATCTACGCAATAGGACAATAGCATCCGGTTTAACAAAGACACCATATGAACTTTGGACAGGCAGAAAGCCAGATGTCAGCCATGTTCGAGTCTTTGGAAGCACTGCAATGACTCATGTTCCCAAAATAAAAACAGAAAAATGGGATAAAAAGGCAGAGAAACATATTCTTGTGGGATATGAAAATAATGTGAAGGGCTACAGGCTCTATAATCCCCAGACAAAGAAAATCATCACGAGTCGAGATGTCATCATCATGGAACATACTCCAAGTACCTCTGATATGACTCAAGCGGTAATAGAGGAAAAGGAGAATGATGATATAACAGAAACCGAACCGGAGAATGATTCTACATTTTCTACTTTGGAACCATTGGATGAGACATATGTGCCAGATGATAGTGAAAGCCCTGAAAGTTCGAGTCCTGATGAATTTCACAATACACTTAGTGAATCAGAAATTCAAAACCTAACTAAGGAAGCTAGTGTTACTGGGAAACGACAGAGAAAACAACCGGATAGATATGGTTTTGGAAATATTTGTGTAGAAAGTGTTGGTGAAGAAAATCTAACATATGCGGACATCATGAATGGACCAGAACAAAAAGAGTGGTGTAGGGCTATGGAGGATGAGCTGCAATCGTTTAGTGAGTGTGATGCATGGGAAGTAGTGGACAAACCAGACAATGGTACAGTGGTACAGTGTAAATGGGTATACAAGAAAAAACTTAATAGTGATAATACAGTGCGATACCGAGCGCGGTTAGTGGCAAAAGGATTTACACAAAAAGAAGGTGTGGATTTCAAGGAAAACTTTTCCCCAGTGTTACGGTACTCTGTTTTAAAGTTATTATTTGCCTTGAGTGTAAAATTAGGCATGACGGTTACCCATTACGATGTTACAACTGCTTTCCTTAACGGTGATTTAGAGGAATCTGTATACATGCAGCCACCTCCGAACCTAGCTCTAAGAAATAAAGTTTTGAAGTTAAAAAAGGCTATTTATGGTCTGAAACAATCAGCACGAGCTTGGTACAAAAAGGTGGATGAATGTTTACAAGAGTTAAACTATACAAAATCACAGTATGAACCTTGCCTGTTTATAAAGTCATGTAATGAAAAGAAAACTTATATAGCATTATTTGTTGACGATTTTTTTTTGTATTTTCAACGTGCGTTACTGAAGTAACTAATGTAAAATATCAGCTAAGTGCTAGATTTAAATTAAAAGATTTAGGTCCAGTGAGAAAATGCTTGGGAATGAGAGTAGAGGCCTATAAAAATAAATTAACCATTGATCAAGAGGAGATCATTGATAGTTTGTTGATTAAATTTGGTTTAGAAAACTGTAACGAAACATGTATGACTTCTATGGAAATCAATTTAAAATTAGATAAAAGCCAAAATTGTAATGAAAAGTATCCATATCAGCAATTAATTGGAAGTCTAATGTACCTGTCAGTACTTACACGGCCTGATATATCATTCAGTGTTAGTTTCTTGAGTCAATTCAATAATTGTTTTAATAAAGTACATTGGCAGCACGCTAAGAGAGTGTTGAAATACTTAAAAGCAACAAAGTCTTACCGTTAAACTTATACTAAGTGTTAAGGCGTGAATAACTCTGTAGTTCGTTTAAATACCGCTAGATGGCAGGTGGAGAAAATTATATCGCGCTGTTGAGATTTGCCAGTGTGACGACTCATAAGGTCCTAAAAATTTTTTTTGGTTATAATTAAAATCTTAAATAATTATTAAAGTATGGAAGATAATAAAATACACCTATAAAATTACATTTAAAACATATTATAGGACATTGCGGTTCAAATAACATCGAAAACAAGTTTCAGTACGTTTATCAATAATAACTCCTAAACTAAAGAAGTTAGGACAAAATATTATATGAAGGAAAGTGCTTGTATTAGGGAATACCAAATGTATATTGAATTTCGAGAGTATAGGAGCAAGTTAGAAAACGCGAATCCCCCCATGCAGGCGTCTCGGAATACAGAGCCGAACGCACCGCCAGTATCCACGAGCCGTATATCTACGGGGAATACGGAGGTAAAAAAAATGTCCTGACGACAAAAGTTTGTTGGGAAAGTAAATTGATAATAGTGTAATAATAAACGAATGCGCTGGGGAGGGAACGTCTAAGGGACAATAAATATAATATTATTGCACATTTATCAAACATAAAATTTATTTTCTCATACAAATTTTTTAATAAATAATATTCATGCAAAGTACGTCGTGGTCGAGCGGTCTGCGCGCAGAACGATTTATCGGTTTGTGCAAGGATTCGTACACGCGACCTGAAAGTTTCGTCATTACGCATTGTGTCCTGATTGCGTTGTGCAGAGGCGAGCATGCGCGATTGTGATACTTGGTGGTCGCATGAAAGCGTATGTGGGCCGATGTGCCTCGTGAACGAGATGCTTTGAGTAGAATATTTGTATTGATTTTATCATTACAAAAGACGGTTCGTTACGAATAGTCTTGTTGAGCGAGCGATAGCGCAGAGTGATTGAATGTTTTTGTGCGAAGGTCTGTCAGTGCACTTGACGTCCGTTAGGATATCTCGAGCGTAGACCTAAAAACATTAGTCACGAGGAAGGATCTTCAAATCACAGTACCAAATAGACTCGAAGCAAACGGAACTCTAATCTTGAACGGTTGGACATTGCACGTCGCGAGCGTATGATGACGTAGATGGGTAAAAATCCGCGCCTTGAGTCATCTGCGCCGTGACGAGTTTCGTTGTGCACCTTGTACCTTACCTTGAATAACAACGCCTTCCGTGTTATTCAATCTACATATCACCGATGCGGCTGACTGGAGATGCCGGCCCTCTCCTACACCAGGGAAGGGTTGTTCGCTCTTCTTTCTGTTTTACCTTTCCTTTTATTATAAACATTACTGATGGGCCAATGCGCTCTGTGGCTCGATTGCTGGCTGCAGAGACAGACTGGAGCTACTGTGACTCGCGACCACATGTATGCTTACGTAGGTCCCTGCGCTTTGCGATCGAGATCGTTGTGCAGAGGCTGGGGGATCGGCTGTTTGCGACCTCGTCGCTGACGCTAGATTCTCGGCAACCTTTGTGTTTTTCAACACGATGTGCTTGCCAATGTTCTGATGTGGCAGAACGAGTTGGATGCCCGAGTGGGTTCACAGGGGAGAGAGAGCCATTCAACTCTACAGCTACGGCTAGGCTACGGCCTCACTGCTTGCAGTATGACGGAGAGTCCATCAGCTGAAGTTCCAGGTTCCAGGGAGAGATTGGTCTCCGATAACACACACATACAATTTTGGATCACTGTGCTGGGGTTTGGTTTGTGGTGGTCCCACCCAACCCTGGTCTTCGGGCTGGCACATATTCAAGGGCTCACCATGGCTCCAACGCGGCGGTAGTCTTCGGACTGGGGACGTACAGTCTCCTCACTGGATTCCTGAAACGGACGCTGGTGAACGATCTTAGATGTAACCATCTAGAATGATCCTCTACCTTGTGAAACGGGTTGGGGGAGGTGACGAAGGCATTGTGCACACCTTGCACATGAGCACAGAAATACTCACGAAAATACTTACATACTTCACAGTGGTGACCCTCCGACAACAAAGAAGAAGAAAAAAGGAATCAACAAAAGGCTGAAGCTATGGCCGAGCAAGAACAAAAAATCGTCGAGACAACCAAAATCGCTGACCTGGCTGCGATCTCCGTGCAGTCAAAACTACTTCCAAAATTCCATTTCTACAGCAAATGTGAGTTTAATACCGCTGGCGGAGACTTCGTAGCCTAGGAAGTTTATAGTTTCAACTCCAAACTGGCATTTGTCGACGTTGAGTGTGACGCCGTGTTTGTCGAGACGTTCTAAGACTTGATGGAGAAGCTTCTTATGGTTGTTTTCATCTTCAGAAAATAGGAGAATGTCGTCGACGAAACAGAAACAGTCTTCTATACCTCGGAGAACTTGATGCATGAATCTTTGAAAGGTTTGACTTGCGTTGCGTAGACCGAACGTCATGCATGTAAATTCGTATAGCCCGAACGGAGTGATTATGGCTGTTTTCTGTGCATCTTCTTTACTCGCCATGGGAATCCAGTAGCAAGCCACCGTATTCAGAGATCCTATCAAGATTGGAAAAACTCGCATTACAAGTGGCGGAATTGCGAGCACGAGATACCACGCGTCAAACATCTCGTCAACCATTTCGTGGACGTTACCGCTCTCACTCACGCTCATCATCATCCCATGTGAAGCCAGGCGATCCTACGTGGTTATGCAGATACCATCACAAGTTTGGCAAGAAGGCAATACGCTGCGAGTCACCGTGCGCACAACGTAACAAGACGTCGGAAAACTAACGTCGACACCGACCGCGGCGGACGTCGGTGTCCCCAAGATCAGCAACCGCCTTTGTGTTCATGATCGCGACTCACACGAACGTTTCCTCGTGGACACTGGCGCAGATATATCTGTTTGGGCTGCAACATCGAAAACTAAGGAAAAGGCCGCACATACCTACAAACTTTACGCGGCAAACAACACACCGATAAATACCTACGGCGAGAAAACAATCAAGCTCAACCTGGGACTACGGCGCAGTTTCACCTGGACATTTATTGTCGCAGACGTGAAGACTTCCATATTGGGTGCAGACTTCTTACGTCACTACAAGCTCCTTGTGGATCTTCACAGAAAAAAATTAATCGACGACGAAACCAAGCTTACCGTCGACGCCACTGAAGTATCAACAACCGCCGAGTCCATTCGCATCGTGAGCTCCGACCAACAATATCACGATATCTTGAAGCATTTTCCTGGCGTTCTCCGACCCATGTCTCTTAAGCAGCCAGCCAAACATGACGTCGTACATCACATCGAAACGACGGGTCCTCCGCTTTCGGCACGCGCCCGCCCTCTACCGCCCGACAAATACAACGCCGCAAAAGCCGAATTTGATCGGATGATGGAGATTGGCATTTGCAGACCTTCAAGCAGTCCATGGGCCAGCCCTCTACACGTCGTCACGAAAAAAGACGGCGGACTTCGTGTATGCGGCGACTACCGAAGATTAAACGCAGTGACGCAACCCGATCGCTATCCGATACCACGCATTCAAGATTTCACGTACCCACTCAACAACAAAAAAATATTTTCGAAACTTGATCTCAAGATGGCTTACTACTGGATTCCCATGGCGAGTAAAGAAGATGCACAGAAAACAGCCATAATCACTCCGTTCGGGCTATACGAATTTACATGCATGACGTTCGGTCTACGCAACGCAAGTCAAACCTTTCAAAGATTCATGCATCAAGTTCTCCGAGGTATAGAAGACTGTTTCTGTTTCGTCGACGACATTCTCCTATTTTCTGAAGATGAAAACAACCATAAGAAGCTTCTCCATCAAGTCTTAGAACGTCTCGACAAACACGGCGTCACACTCAACGTCGACAAATGCCAGTTTGGAGTTGAAACTATAAACTTCCTAGGCTACGAAGTCTCCGCCAGCGGTATCAAACCTACGATAGATCGCATCGAAGCAATTTCCTCGTATCCGAAACCGAAGACAATCGTCGAACTACGACGCTTCCTAGGCATGCTTAATTTTTACCGAGATTGCCTACCTCATCAAGCCGATCATCAACACGAACTCAACAAGTTTATTCACAACAAGAAAAAGAATGACAAAACGCCAATAGAATGGACACCGGAAGCGAACGAAGCTTTTGAAAAATGCCGCCAAAGCATTACCGAAGCAACAACGCTAAGCTACCCCGTTCACGGTTGCAAACTCGCTATAATGACAGACGCCTCGGATCACAGTTTAGGCGCAGTACTACAACAAAAGGTTGAGAACAACTGGAAACCATTAGCATTCTTCTCGAAGTCAATGAGCCCTACGCAACGCCGCTACAGCGTGTACGATCGCGAATTATTAGCTATGTACATGACTGTAAAACACTTCAGAAGACTAATCGAAGGCTGCGAAGTAACTATACTCACCGATCACAAGCCTCTCTCTTTCGCACTCAGTAGACCCGCCAGTAGTAGCGACACACCGAGACGAGAACGGCAGCTACATTTCATATCTCAATTTTGTTCGAGTATCAAGTACATCAAAGGTGAAGAAAATCCAATCGCCGACGCATTATCACGAATCGAAGACATCCAGAACCCAAATGTCATAGACTACAACCAACTTGCAATAGACCAAAGCAACGACGAAGACTTGAGAAATCTAAAGAAACAACCCAACTTGAAATTCGCCGAAGTAACTCTTCCCGGACTCGACCGACCAATCACATGCGAGCTATCGACTACGTCACCCCGTCCGTATTTACCTAAAACATACCGCTATGCCGCATTCAAAGCGCAACACGGGCTATGTCACCCCGGGGCAAGAACCACACGGAAGCAGATAGCATCGAAATTTTTCTGGCCAGCTATGAACAAAAAAGTAGCAACATGGGCCAAAGCATGTATCGACTGTCAGCGCAGCAAGGTACATCGTCACGTCGTCACTCCTCTGGCAGAGTTTCCACCTTCTCAACGTTTCGAACACATACACATAGACGTCGTGGGACCGCTACGATTATCGCACGATTTCAAGTTTTGCGTCACCATAATAGACAGACGCACTAGATGGCCGGAAGCTGTTCCAGTTCAAGACATCACCGCAGAAAGCGTCGCAAAAGCCCTCTACGAGAACTGGATAGTGCGATTTGGCGTCCCGCTCAGAATTACGACAGACAGAGCACAAAATTTTGAGTCAGCACTATTCAACACACTACTGAAGAGATGGGGTATATCTAGAATCCGCACTACAAGTTATCACGCCCAGTCAAACGGAAAAGTAGAACGACTTCATCGTACAATGAAGGCAGCTCTCATGGCGCGCGGTGCAACCACAACATGGGTAGACGAGTTGCCCACCGTACTATTTGGTTTACGAACCGCACTACGAGAAGATAATCTCAGCCCTGCACTGATGACCTACGGCGCAACACTACGAATACCGTCCGATTTTTTCGTACCTACACAGTCGAAAATCGAAGATGCAGAATACGTGCAACGGCTAAGCCGAACAATGGCAACGTTAATACCCACAAATCGTACCACAACGTCACGACCTACGTTCGTACACAAGAACCTAGCTACGTGTACACACGTTTTCGTTCGAAACGACGCGGTCAGACCGCCATTGACTCCGCCATATGACGGACCCTATCAAGTTCTACAACGTCACGAGAAGTATTTCAAGATACAGTTACCACTACGCACAACCGTGATATCACTGGATAGACTCAAGCCTGCCTACCTACTTAACGAAGAAGACGTAAGCACGAGCGACACTGACGTCACGTCGGAACGCAAGAGATCGAGTTCACCGAACCGTGATCCAGTCGAAACACGTGAAGCAAGGAATTCGACTCCAGCTGTCTTACCTACGTCACCTTACATCACCCGGAGCGGACGAGTCGTGAAGAAAACCGTACGCTTTGCTTGAAGGGGGATACTGTGCACACCTTGCACATGAGCACAGAAATACTCACGAAAATACTTACATACTTCACAGTGGTGACCCTCCGACAACAAAGAAGAAGAAAAAAGGAATCAACAAAAGGCTGAAGCTATGGCCGAGCAAGAACAAAAAATCGTCGAGACAACCAAAATCGCTGACCTGGCTGCGATCTCCGTGCAGTCAAAACTACTTCCAAAATTCCATTTCTACAGCAAATGTGAGTTTAATACCTACCTGCTCGTAATACCTCCGCTACAGCATTGTGCTGGATGGTCATCACCGTGGAATAGCGCAGGAGGGGCTATACCACCTTCTGGCGAATACTTATGTATTAACTGGAAGCCTTACCTTCGGTTTGACGTCGGGATTGGTTGCAGTGCCAACAATCATTTCACGTAGTACTTGAGGTTCCTGTGGCCAATGCTTGCGTCATGCTGAGGGGACAAAATCTGGTCGACCTTGGAATAGAATCGTCTGGGTTGTTTATTATATACAGGCTGTTGTTTTGGTCAACAACGCCCGTCACAGAGGTGGTTGTACTAACGATACTGATGTCAAAAAAAATATAAAAAATAATTATTATTTTTTCAAAGAAAATCCGAAAAAATTATTTATTTTGTTTATGCAAGCGGGCGAGCCTACGATTTACCTACGCTGCCGGTCGTTGACCGCTGTGCGCGGCGCGCATCATACGGCATGCAATAATACCTACGTACATAGTACCTACATACACCCCGCCTCGGTGGGAACGCGGGCAAATGCGGCGGGGCGGCCGGGCGGCGGGGGCCGGGGGGCGCGGCGATGTGCCACCCCCGCCCGCCGGCGCTAGCGCCAGCGGTCAGCGCCAGGCGCCAGCTAGTCTGCCTTCCACAGCCGCGGCTATTGCGCGTGCGTTGTTTCTGTGCTAAAATGGCTCGGTCGTTCGCAGGATTAACCAAAAGTGAAATTTACGATTTATTGAGTATTTAGTAATAGCGAAGATGAAGCGAATAGTGTGGCCGAGTGGAGTGCGACGTTTTCAACTCGTCCAAGTTTAACTCGTTACACCATAAGGACTGTGTTTTTAGTCTCAGGGAATGGGTAACATTCGCTACACCTCGTCACACAACAGGTACCTAGAGGTCAATCTGGGCTCCCTGTTAATGTTCAAGATGCAGTCCTTGAATACCTACTTTCGTGCGCAGCCGCGCGCGAATACCTACCTGAGATGCTGGGCGAAGCTTTGGCATTGACCATTTAACATCGGAGTTTGGTGATCGTTGGATAGGAAGAGGTGGACCCATACCGTGGCCACCACGTTCACCCGATCTAACTCAATTGGACTTTTATTTGTGGGGTGACGTAAAGTGGTACGCATGACGAATACGCCGACACTTTAAAACAAGAGATACTGAACGCTTTAGAAGTGATTACGAAGAATGAAACTGTTTTATCGCGATTAAAAGACAATTTGCGATGTCGTGCTTCTGTGTGCATCGCGCAACGCGGTAGACACTTTGAACAGATTCTTAGGTTAACCGTTAACGTAAAATCAGTGTAAATAAAAAAAACTTTTAGAAGACTTCGTGTTATGTGTAATCAATAATTTGTAAATCACGTTTAATGATTGTAAATAAGTTCGTTCACCTTTTTAAATACGCCAAAGGTACTTAATAACAGCGCCATAGAACTTTAATGGATATTATTTTAATGGATAAAAATGTCATTTCTAATTTAATAATTTCTAAATTATTCAGTTCCTTTGCCGGTCCTAAGCCCAGTAAAGTATGGAGGGAAAGAGAGTCTAAAATGTTTTGTTTACTTACCATGATCTAAATAGGTAAAACGTTTGTGCAAAAGTAGGTACCTACCTACTATTGGGTTCGCACCCAATAGTAGGTAGGTACCGACGAAGACGAGACGCGCGATGTAGCTGCTCGTAGCGCGTAGAATCAACGATGTCGTAGCTCTAGTCTACGCGCTAAGGCTTTTCCAATTACCATTTAATGTAAACATTTTTAGATATCTTGTGCAGAGATTTTCTTTTAAATAATGTTCCGAATTATAAAAAATATATTTTTTTTATATTTTTTTTAGAACCCATATTAGTTATATTACTACCTCCGTTACGCGCGTTGCTGACCAAAACAACAGCCTGTATATTTATGCGTCCTGGCAATGTCTGAGCCATCTGAGCCAGGAATGGTAGCTTTTGACGAGATGTTGACCGGGGTTAAACCGACAAACACAAACTAAAACAGATTGTAGGGATAGACAAACATAAGGGTCAAGATTATTCAAACTTAGCCTACAAGCCAATAGATTAGGCCGGAAAACAAACTAATAAAATAGGGCATCGATATAATGTTAGGGAGGCAGGTCGTCACAAACAAACTAACAAAACTAGATCATCCACATAGATGAATTTAAAGTAGATCACCCACCTAAAGTTAGGAAAGAGGTCGCACGAAAGCAATAAAAATAGGGATTCGTCCGTGTACTAGTCTAAGATCGTTCGTGTATTCGCTAAACATAAATTAGAGATCGTTCATGTACTAACTTTAGAATCTTAGCTATAAACTTAACCAAAACTAAAAACTATGATGCAAATACTAAGACGATAGTTCAATCTCAACCTAAAAGAATCATAGGTAACTGCACACAACGAAATTAGGGTCCTAACCACTAGACAATCAGGCCAAATTAGAGATCATCGTAGTAAGAAGTAGATCGGAGAAAGTCGCGCGAGGGGGGGTAAGTTACACCAGCAACAGTATATAATACCGGTGTTGTAAATTTTTTGTTATCCAATAAACGGGTTCGAAACGGACGTCAATTGTTTCTTTCTTGTCAACCTCGAGACCCGGGATCACCAAGGGAGCTATCGAACATATGGTCCTACGAGCCAAACATCACAGATAGTTCCAGAAGAGGAACTATCCCGCACCGGAGCAAGCAGTTGGTCGTCATCGTCCGAAGGGAGCAGAACCTTCACCGGGAGAAGAAGACCAGGCGGAGGCGATCAACACGTGGCGCCAATAGGTTGGCGCACGAGGGTGGTGCGAAGGAAGCAGCATCGAGCGCTACAAGCAGCCTCAAGGGGCGTACCGTGCAGTATTCATCACGGTTCGGGGAAGGCGCTCGGTGCAGGCAGAAGGGGCGCCCAGACCAGGGACGCCTCCAACGTCGAGGCAGGCGTCGCGGCAGGAGCTTGGCGACGCAGCGGCGGCCGGCAGGCGCTACAAGAAGCGTCAAGGTCGCACCGTGCGAAAATCGGCACGGTTCGAGCGAAAAGGGTGCCCGGACCAGGGACGCAGCATCGGGGCAGTCGTGACTGCCGCGGCAGGAGCTCGGCGAAGCAGCGTCGGGTGCTACAAGCAGCGTCGGGAGACGCACCGTGCTGTCAGCACGGTACAGGGGGGCGCCCGGCGTGGAAGAGGCAACAGCGAGGTGCAGGCAGCGGTGGAGCTCAACGCAGAAAAGGGGCGACAGCGAGGTGCAGGCAGCGGCGGAGCTCACCGCAGAAAAGGGGCGACATCGAGGTACAGTCAGCGGCGGAACTCACCGCGGAAACGTGTGAAACTGTGAGTGGACATTATATTGTTTGTACTAGGGTGATTAAAGTACTTGTTTACAGAACATAACGCTAACTGTAAACAATAAGAGAAACAGGTTCTTAGTCTAAACTAGTGTAGATAAAGTTCATTTTTGAGAAATTAAAGTTCGTTTATTGAAATCTTAGCTTTAGTTATTTAGTTGGTAGTTTCAGCCGAAAGTTCGCATCACTATGGATTCGTTGATAGCGATGCAAACAGAGCTTAGCTCTAGGATACATAAGGCTCAAATTAATTATAAAAAATGTGCTAAAGATAAGAAAACGGTTCAATATGTTGAAAGTAGATTAGAAAATTTGGAATGTTTATGGCAACAATTCTGTAACAATCATAGTGAAATTATAAAAACCTGTAAATCTGAAGAGTTAAAGAAAACTAATTATATTCAGGGTGATTTATACGATGATACAGAAGAATTCTATATTGAATTTAGATCAGAACTAAAACAACGTATTGATGCAAGCAGATCTCCGAGTAGCAATCAAGATAGTAAAGAAAAGGGAGAAAATTCTCTAATTAAGTTGCCGAAAATTGTCATACCTACATTTTCAGGTAATTATTTAGAATGGCCGACCTTCCGAGATCTATTTGTATCATTAGTTCATGAAAATCGTAATGTAGATGATGTCCAAAGGCTCCACTATTTAAAAGGTTATCTTACGGGAGAAGCAGAGCAATTGATTAGACAAATTCCAATCACTGGTTCAAATTACATAAGATGTTGGGGACTCTTAGAGAATCGTTATAACAATAAAAAATATTTAGCACGCTGTATTTTGAAACGCATGCTCAGTCAAAAAAGTTTAACTTCCGAATCCGCTCCTCAATTGAAGGAGCTTTTGGACACAACTACTGATTGCTTGGGTTCGTTAACTAATATTGGTGTAGATGTTTCTAACTGGGACATAATTGTTATACATTTGCTTACATTGAAACTAGATATAGAGTCCAGAAAACAGTGGGAACTCAGTATTAATAATGAAAGTTCATCGGACGCTTTACCTACCTTTGAGCAGTTTAAAGAATTTTTAAGTAATCGGTATCGCGCATTGGAATTTCTGGACACTAGAGCTACCAGTAATAGGTATTCTACTCAGGCAAACTTAGCAAATAAACAGAAAACGTTTCATGTAACTCGAATTAAGTGCGATTATTGTAATGATGATCACAAATTATCGTTTTGTAAGGGGTGTGTAAAGGAAACGGTAGACAACCGGCGTAATTTCATCGAGCGTAACCGTTTGTGTTTTAATTGTTTGGGAGCTGGCCATTCCGTGAAATTTTGCAAGAGTCGGGTAGGATGTCGCATTTGTAAAGGTAAACATCACTCCTTATTACATTTCAAGAGTGGGCAAGGAGGTTCAAACACTGCCAATAAGACTAAACCAGTTCCTCAATCAGGGAATGCTTCAGGTGTTGCGCTCGGGGAAGTTTCGGACAGTAAGCAAGAAGGTTCACCCCAAGCAAGCGTGAGTCAGTCAGAAGTTACATGTCATGCGTCTACCAGTATTCATAGTCAAGTACTTTTGGCAACTGCTCTTGTCTTAGTAGAAGCAAATACGGGAAACAAACAACTAGCTCGAGCTTTAATTGATCAAGGATCACAAGCATCTTTCATAACTGAAAGTACGGTTCAGGCCTTGGGAATCAGGAAGACTCCAGTAGAGGGAAATATCTCAGGCCTAGAAGGGAGCAGAAACGTATCATGTAAATATAGGGTCAAACTGGCACTATCGTCCTTAGTAGAACCAACGGTAACAATCATGGTGCATGCATATGTATTGAAAACAATTACCACGCACCTGCCTAGTCAGAAGATAGGCACATTAAATTGGCCAGAATTGAAAATGGTACCTTTGGCAGATCCACAGTACCATACCCCACACCGAGTGGACATGCTGTTGGGTGCAGAAGTATACTGACAAATAATCAAGGAAGGAGTTAAAAGAGATCCAAGTGGATTACTAATAGCACAATGTTCCACTTTCGGCTGGATCCTCTCAGGAGTAATTGACGCACCATTGGAAAACAATGTTATGGCTATGCACGTCTCGGTAGATGAGAATGAGTTATTGAAAAAATTTTGGGAGCAAGAAACAGATAGAGAGTTTGAAAATGAGCTACGGTTTACTAAGGAGGAAAAGAAGTGTGAAGAAATTTATGCTGCAACAACAACTCGGGACAACTTCGGACGGTATATAGTAGATCTCCCCTTCAAGGAAGAGAACCCAAGTTGTCAATATGGGAATTCAAGGGATATTGTAATGCGTCGATTTCTACAATTAGAAAAAAGATTTACGAGAGATCCACATCTGAAGGATGAATACAAGAAGGTTATAAAAGAGTATCTAGATCTCGGTCATATGGAAGTTGTGCCGCAAGACCAACTAGAAAATGAGAAGGCCGTGTACTTGCCACACCACGCTGTGGTACGGGAGAATAAATCTACAAGCAAAGTGCGCGTCGTTTTCGATGCATCTTGTCCTGGAAAGAATGGAGCTTCTTTAAATAACAACTTACTTGTTGGTCCGACATTACAGCCTGATTTACGTCACCTGATTATGCGTTGGAGAAAATACCCTATATGCCTTGTGGCTGACGTGGTAAAAATGTACCGGCAGATAAGGGTAAATGAACACCATACCGATTTCCAACGGCTGTTTTGCAAAGATGCAGCATTTGAGATTGTTGAGGGTCACATTCGGGACGGCGTCAGCACCATACCTGGCTGTTCGTACTTTACAGCAACTGGCGTATGATGAGGGAGAACCCTTCCCTCATGCAAAAGAAAGAGTGCTGAAGGAGTTTTATATGGATGACCTACTTACTGGCTGTCAATCCGTTGAAGAAGGAAGGTTAATTTATCAACAAATGAAAGAGTTGCTAAAAAAGGGTGGATTTCCGCTCCAAAAGTGGAACAGCAGTAGTGAAGAATTACGGCAAGAAATGTGGAAAGAGGGTAATGGAGAAACAAACTCAGACCGCGAATTTAAAATAGATGCAGTAATGAAGATTCTAGGTCTAACTTGGAAAAGAGAGGAAGATCAATTCCATTTTTTAGTGCAGGTTCCGAAAATGGAAAAACCTATTACAAAAAGAAAGGTTATTTCGGACATCGCTCGATTATTTGATCCGTTGGGATGGCTGGCACCAGTTATAGTTACTGCTAAGGTCTTTATTCATAAATTATGGCTGGCAGGGATTGACTGGGATGAGAAGCTACCGTCTCGGCTACTGAAGGAGTGGTTGAATTACAGAAGAAGATTAAACAAACTTTCAACATTCCGGCTACCCAGGTGGATCAATATGAGAGAAAACGACATAATTCAAGAACTACATGGATTTGCCGATGCGTCAAATATGGCATACGCAGCGGTTGTTTACAGTCGTATAGTAGATAAGCAGGGAAATATCCATGTAACTCTAATAACCGCAAAAACCAAGGTTGCCCCAATAAAGCAGCAGTCCATTCCACGACTCGAGCTGTGCGGAGCAGTTCTCGTGACTCAACTACTAGTCGAAGTTGCAAAGGTTTTGGGGATTGATAAAAACAACATTCACGCCTGGAGCGATTCATCAGTAGTTTTGGCATGGCTTAATAGTCAACCAAATCGGTGGAAGACATATGTGGCCAACCGTGTGTCTGAAATCCTGTCTTCACTGGAGCCACAACAATGGGCGCATGTAGCTTCTAAACACAATCCAGCAGACTGTGCATCACGTGGCTCAAGAGACCTGGAAGCAGAGCCTTTGTGGAAAGAAGGCCCGCCCTGGCTGAAGGAAAAGGAAATCAAGTACACAAGACAAAGGGAAGATACACAGTTAGAAGAAAAATCACAGAAATTATGTATGGCAAACCTCTATGAAGGCGACATTCAGTTCGCAGAACAAGTATTGACTAAATTCTCGTCTTTAAGTAAACTGAAGCGAGTTCTTTGTTTTTGCAAAAGGTGGGTCAAATATCATAAAAGGGAAACCTTACCGTCATGGCTAACTAGTCAAGAAATGGAAGATAGCTTGAAAATATGCATTAAAATTAGTCAGAAACAATACTTCTCGGAAGAAATAAAGAACCTTAAGGAAGATGAAGACGTCAGTAAACAAAGTGCCCTTACATCACTAAATCCCTTTTTAGATAAGGAAGATATCATGCGAGTGGGAGGTAGATTAAAGAATGCCACAATCAGTGAGGAAATGAAACATCCGATAATACTACCAAAGAAGTGTCATCTGACAAAGCTAATAATCGCCAACGCACATGAGAAGACTCTTCACGGAGGGGCACAAATTATGCAAAATTATTTGAGGACAAGATACTGGATAGTAGGATATAAGGTCCTGGTCAAGAGGTGCGTTAAGGGATGTGTTATTTGTGTTCGTCATGCAGCTCAGATACGAAATCAATTAATGGGGCAATTACCAACATCCAGGGTAACAGCGTGCCGACCTTTTTACAACAGTGGTGTGGATTATGCAGGACCAATAAATCGTAGGACTTCAAAGGGTCGAGGACATCACTCTTATAAGGGTTACATATGCTTGTTCATTTGCATGGCAACAAGAGCAATTCACTTGGAGGCTGTCAGTGATTTAACTGCTCAAGGATTCCTAGCAGCCTTTAAGAGGTTCGTCGCTCGCCGTGGACACTGCGCAGAGTTGTGGAGTGATAATGGGACTAACTTCGTGGGCGCAGCTAAGGAATTAAGATCCTTGTATGCTCAAGAAAGGTCGAATATCGTAAATGAAATCGCAGAACAGTTAGCGTGTAACAGCACGAACTGGCATTTTATTCCACCACACTCCCCGAACTTTGGAGGATTATGGGAGGCTGGGATAAAATCCACTAAACATCATCTTAAGCGGATTATAGGTGACTCAACGTTAACTTTTGAAGAAATGGCAACGGTGCTTTCCCAAATTGAAGCCTGTTTGAATTCAAGGCCCTTGTCCAAGCTCAGTAACAATTCGGATGACCCAGCTCCCCTAACACCGGGGCATTTCTTGGTTGGGGAACCCTTAGTGGCAGTACCTGAGCGAAGTTATGAAGCTTCAAATATGAGTACTTTACAAAGGTGGCAAGTAACCCAAAAAATGGTACAAGATTTTTGGCGTCGCTGGTCTCGCGAATATTTAACTCAATTCCATCAGCGGCATAAGTGGAATCGTCGGAACTCTGAACCACAAATTGGGGAAGTAGTACTTATTATGGAAGATGGACTTCCACCAGCAAAATGGTTGTATGGTATTATTGTACAGAAACACACGGGCGCAGATGATATTAGAATTTAGAATTTATTTATTTTTATTTCGTAGGTTACATAATAACTCTTGAAATATGTCACAGCTATTAAAATTAAAATTAAACAATGTGCATTGTGCAACATACTTGAAATAGTAAATTTACAATGAAATTATAAAATATTGAAATATATCTGCATAAATAAATAAAATTAAAGTTAAGGGCTGCTCAATCCCATGGCAATTTATCATTTATATAGTCAGATATTGTATAGTAAGCCTTTTTGCAGAGTTTTTGCTTTATCGTTGTTTTAAATTTTTCCATCGTTAGATTTTGGATGTCAGTGGGAACTTTATTAAAAAATTGTATACTTTGCCCTTTAAACGATTTAACAATCTTGTGCAGTCTACTTGCATAACCAATAAGTTTGTCATTATTTCTAGTATTATAACTATGATTGTCACTACGTTTCTTAAACAAATTTATATTTTTTTTTACATATAATAGGTTTTCGTAAATGTATTGCGATGGCAAAGTCAAAATGTCAATCTCTTTAAATTTAGTTCTAAGTGAATCACGAGGTCCTAATTTATACATTGCTCGAACAGCCCGCTTCTGTAATACAAACAATGAATGAACATCCGCTGCGTTACCCCACAAAAGTATACCATAAGCCATAAGACTGTGAAAATAACCAAAATAAACCAGTCTCGCGGTGCCTACGTCCGACAAATGTCGAATCCTTCTAACGGCGTATGCTGCAGAACTCAGTTTCTTTGCTAAAGTCTTTATGTGAGGTCCCCATTGCAGCTTAGAGTCGATGGTTATACCCAAAAACACAGCCGAGTCCAAAAGGTCCAGTTTCGCACCCTTCACGAGGATATTTACTTTTGTTGTCTTAACATTAGGCATAGAAAATCTAATACATTTGGTCTTCTTTTCATTTAGAAGGAGGTTGTTAGCTGTAAACCATTTAACCACCTCTGAGATGGCATTGTTCACGTCGTCTAAACTTAGCTGATGTCTTCTAACTTTGAAAAGCAAGGAGGTGTCGTCGGCGAACAATACAATTTCGTGTTTATTCTCTACAGAGTATGGCAAATCATTGATATAAATGAGGAAGAGAAATGGCCCAAGAATCAAACCCTGTGGAACACCCATGCACACCGCGGACCCCGATGACCTCTCACCATTGACATCGACTCTCTGAATTCTGTTGTTCAAATACGAGCCCAAAAGGTTAAGTGCGTGGTTTTTTACACCATAGTGGTGCAGCTTACTCAACAGGATTCCATAGTGCACACAATCAAACGCCTTCGAAAGGTCACAAAAGATACCGATTGCATCATGTGAGTCCTCCCAAGCGTCAAAAACATGTTCAACCAATTTAACACCAGCATCGATTGTTGAGCTACCACGAGTAAAACCATATTGTTTGGAATGCATCAAGTTATTCCTATAAAAATGGCTTAGCAATTGATCCAACATCATCTTTTCAAAAATCTTACTAAGAGTTGGCAATATCGATATTGGCCTAAAGTTATTGGGATCAGATGTACTACCGGCTTTAAATAATGGAATCAACTTGCTGTGCTTCATAAGGTCGGGAAACACACCGTTATCTACACATTTATTAAATAGATAAGCTAGATGTGGAGCTATACAGTCGATTATGGAACTAATTACCTTAACGGAAAGACCGTGCAGATCTGTAGTACTTTTTAATTTCAATTGCTTAAATGCCCTCAAAACCGTGTGAGGACTAACATGGGCAAACCCAAAATCAACGTTGCACTGCTGCACACTTTCTGTGAGCAACGATAGAGCAAGGGCAGGAGAAGAATCAATAGATTTCGTTGTGATGACAGGAATGTTCGTGAAGAAATTTTCAAAAAATTCAGCAACATCAATATCTGTACAAATTACATTTTCATTTACTATCAATTTAAAGTCTAACATGCGTTTTTTCTCTTTGCCAGTCTCACTATTAATTATTTGCCACGTCGTTTTTGCCAAATTTTTACTCTTTTCGATTTTATTTCTAGTATATAACGATTTAGCTACACCACAAACGCTTTTAAAAATTTTAGAGTATTTTCTGACGTAACTAACAAATTGTACATTTTTATTGTAATATTTTTCTTCATAGAGTTCATATAACCTTTTTCTACTTTTGTGGATACCTTTTGTAGCCCAATCGCTAAACATTAAACTATCGTTAATTTTTATGGTTTTGGATTTAAATACAGCATTATGTTCATTCCTTGCCACATTGAACAGCGAACTATACAACATGTTTGGATCCTCAGAATATTCGAGATCTGCTAATTTGACCAATACATTATTTCTGTAACGTTTAAGACGACTATTGTTAATAGGTACAAATGTTATATCTCTTTTTAACATTCTTTCAGTGTCGAGTTTAAAAACCGCGAGTTGTCCGCAATGATCAGATTCTAATTTATTTATGATGACTTTGTCACAAGGTTGAATATTAGAAAAAACATTATCAATACAAGTAGCTGTGGTGGGGGTAACTCTGGTTGGCTCATTAAAAAGATTTGTAAGATTATAACAGCGGAACAAACATTGAAGCCTCCCAGATAAAATAGAATCTTCCAATAGATTCACATTGAAATCACCACAAACCACGACATTTTTATGTGTATTGCATACTTTACTCATCGCCTCGTCCATGGTTTTTTCGAACAAATCAAATGAAGAAGCGGGCGGTCTATATACACTTATAACTACGAGTCGCTCCAACTCTATACAGGCAAATTCAACAGCTCGCTCAACCGACAGGCCCACAATGTCAGCACGATCTTTAAATTTAAGATTGTTACGTACAACTATTAAAGAACCACCATGGTTGGCCTTGGTTCGGACAAACGAGCTCCCGATCTGGTGATTCTTAAAACCAAACATTAATTGATGTTTTTTGAGCCAGTGTTCCGTAATACATAATATGTCAATATTGCAAAAGTTAATAAATAAATCTATTGATAATTCTTTGCTTAAGATGCCCTGAATATTTTGGTGTACTAAATTTATTACATAATTATTATGGTTTTTACTTTTTAAATTTTTTACGGATGTGGTTAAACTATAGTCATATTTTTTTTCACGTAAATCGCCAGAGATACTCTCTATTGTCATGTCTTTTAATTTAAAGGAATTGGACAACATTCCGGGGATGTAGTACAATTATTTTTTTGTACAGTTGTTACATTTTGTTTAATTGGAACAGTCACTCTAGTAGCCCTAGAAGTGTCAGAGTTTATAATATTGTATGATAGCAAATTGGCTATGCGATGTCTATATTTAAAGAGATAATATTTGTCTCTAGTCAAATAAAAATATTTACCAACAAAATTATTAGTATCGATTACGTGCAATTTGCTGTCACAACCGCATGACAGATTATATAGGGTTAAGTTTAATTTGTATCTCAGGTCATTTTCAGGCGCGTTAAAACTTTGACTGTACGGAAATGCAAGCATTATTACTCTACTGACATTTTCAATATTACACAGTTTCAATATGCACTTTTGAAGATAACTTTTATTTGCACTTTCTCTTCGGCCAATAAAGACAATTAATATTGTTTTTGAATGAAAACTACGTGATAATATTTTTTCCATAATAAAATGGAACGGTGCACCTGGCATACAGTTATTTAATATGGCCTGACCCGTGTAGCGGTGAAGAAGGAGGCCCATATCCTTTCCAATTTCATCGCTATACATTTCAATACAAGGCTTAACTTTAAATTTATTGTGTATAAGTGGTGATTGTAAGAGGAGAGGAGCGCTTGTTACGACACACGGCTCCTGCACTGGAGACAAACTATTAATTTGCTCTGTATTACTCGTTGGCGTCGACAGCGCCGCTATGCAGTCATCAGCCAGCTGGCACTTACACATGTGATTGACTGTGAGAGATTCAAAGCGGTCATAGTTTTGTTTACATTGCTCCAGTAGACTATCCATTGCTCGTGAATGTTCTTTAATTTCTTTTTGGGAAGATTCGTACTTTTTAGTAATTGTTACTAAGTCTTCGCTAAGACCCGCCAACTCGGACTGGAAGCGCAGTGTGTCACAAGCATGTTTGGCTTTACTTGCTTCCAAAGTCAGCAAACAAGAATTCAATTCAAGAACCATATCATGATATTTTTTATTGAATTTCGTTTTTTTCCAAAGATTCTTATTTTTCTTAACTAATCTCTGTGTTTTTTTAATGTATCTATTTACTTTAATATACTTCTTAAGCTTATTTCTTGTGCATTTCAAACCTCTTAACCCGTTAGACATTGTAATATCGTTTAACGTCAAATCTATGTCAGCAGCAAGTCTAGCTGTCTTTGAGTTAGTGGTGGGGGGTGACACGGTTAATGTCCTAGCTCATTATTAGTGCTTTTTAATGACAAAATTTGTTGTTGCGCATTATGTAGGTCAGACTCCAGCGAAACAATACGTGTAAGGGTATTCTCAAACACAGTATTGTCATACTTATGATCAAACTCGTTGATAATAAGCTGGAATCGGTCCCTCTGGTCTTGTACCTCCACTAATTGTATGTGCAATTCCGCCATTTCATTTTTTAGAAATGTATTTTTATTTAGGATTTCTAGTATCTCCTTTTCGCTATCCTCTCTTTCCAGTAGCAATTTTTCATTTTCGTCATGACATGCCTTTAATTCAATTAAAGTTTTTTGAAGTTTGTCTTCAAGCTGACGAATAATAGCAGTGGAATTACGAGTCATCATTTTAAATGTTTATAAAAAAGTAAGAGATTTAATTATTAAGGCCAGTGATTTTTAATTTAATATTCTGGCAACACTAACTTAAATTAAGAAGAAAAAGAAATAATAAAAAAGTGGGTAGTTAATTTTTTTTCCCAATCAGTTGATTGTCAGTTGACCAATTTAATCCACTAATTACGATATTGTTTTTTAATTTCACACGCGGAAAACAATCACACTGATTTTTTGAGTGCCATTTTTCACTTTGAAAGTATTTTTGAATCACAATAACAGTGTTTAATTACAAAACCGATATAAAATTTAGGAACAGGTTTGTCTTGGAATGACAGTTGACAGATCATGCGCGGGTAGATATTACGCGGGTTGTCAGCCTAAAATGTAAAAACAATATCATAAAGCGTCCAGTATCTAAATTATGCTTCCTTCCAATCACAAACTAAGTTACCAATGATAGTTGATCGTATCTTGTGATTTGAAAATATGTTAACATTTGTAGATTTAAGTTAAATTGGTATAGTAAATTGTTGTCTAGTTTATAAGTACGTAGTGTTAAACATGTAAGTTAAGGTTTTAGAAGATAAGATTTTATAAGCTGTTTTTCTAAGATAAGAGAAGATTGAATAGTTACTGTTGCCTCCACCCAACTACTCTAATTTTGAAATGTAATGTCTCTGGTCGCATGGTGGGCGGAAAATTGTGAAGGACAGATGTAAACATCGTCCTTGGTGGGCGGCATGTTAAGGCGCGAATAACTCTGTAGTTCGTTTAAAGACCGCTAGATGGCAGGTGGAGAAAATTATATCGCGCTGTTGAGATTTGCCAGCAACAGTATATAATACCGGTGTTGTAAATTTTTTGTTATCCAATAAACGGGTTCGAAACAGACGTCAATTGTTTCTTTCTTGTCAACCTCGAGACCCGGGATCACCAAGGGAGCTATCGAACACTAAGGATGATTTAGATGTAGTTGGTTATGTGGATGCGGACTGGGCCTCCAATACAGTTGACAGACATTCATATACTGGCTTTTGCTTCAAGCTTTCAGGAGCTGTAATTTCTCATGAGTGTCGAAAGCAACAAACTGTTGCACTCTCAAGCACAGAGGCCGAATATATGGGAGTCTGTGAAGCTAGTAAAGAGGCTATTTTTCTTAAAAATGTGTTACTAGACTTACTGGAAAAGATATTGGACCTATTGTTTTGTTCAATGACAATCAAAGTGCAAAAAAGCTTACTGAAAATTGTATGTACTACAAAAGAAGTAAACATATTGATGTTCGTTTTCATTTTATTAGAGAAGCTGTTTCAAATAATTTAGTTAAAATTGTTTATTTACATACCTCAAGTATGCCAGCAGACATTCTTACCAAAAGCTTACCAAGTGTTAAACATTATAGATTTTTGCCGGAATTGGGAATAATTAAGAAATAATAAATAATAGGTGGGCATAGTGGGTATAGTGATGCTGTTGCTTTTAATTATAACTTGCATTTGTTAAGTTTAAGATAGCTTTGATTTGTTGTGTAATATTTAGTTTATTTCAATGAGTGGTGGTGTTAAATTCCGTGCATGGAAACGTACCCGAGTCTATGTGTATGTGGGAGTACTTAGTGGTCTGTAATAAAAAATTGATTAGTCTGTTGTCAAGATCCACCGCGTTTTATTACTCTTATGATTCTTCTTATGATAAAAGACTAATATTAGTGACTACCTTCAAAAAAAAAAAAATAGAACATCAATTTTGTGACCGAAGTATTCACTCATAATTTATTATAGTACGGACCGCCAAGAGGGGATTTGTGGATTAGCTAAAGCGCGTCAGATGAACATAAGGGGGGTACCTTGCACCATGTTGAATACCTCCACCAAATATAGGCCCTCTACACTGGTGGGTGCGTCTAGAATAACCGATCAGATTAGTAAAAAAAAATCGATAACTCGAAATACTCGAGCGCGTCAGATTAAGATATGGTGGGTTAATTACATAGTGAGAAGTATGTATATGAATAATCTGACCATTTGAACGTGACGTAAGGGAGTTAGAGGATCACAAACTTGCAAAAAAAAACGCAACTTCGACATTCTCGAGCGCAGTTGATTTATTTTTTATTTTAAAGTAAATAACTCAAGGATAGCGGGAAAAATATAATCTGCCGATTTTCATAAGCCGAAGAAACAAAAATCGTCTTCGAATCGAACGAGCAGCTGCAGTGATACATGTACCTATTCATATCTCTGTCTTTCTTTCCCTTTTACTTTTTCTCTATCTCTCACTCTCTCGCACCGTCCTCACACTACTTTCCGTCGCCATAACGTCATCACATTATATCACGGCGCTAAACGTGTCGAATTATAACTTTTTTTGGTCGGTTAAAATACATATTAAAATAAGTTAAGGTAAGTATTACATCAAACTATAGGTTCACCTATAGTTTGACCTTTCACTTTAATGTAATTATATATATATTATATAATAAAGCTCATCACAAAACAACGCGTTCATGTTATTATATGTAAAACGCTCTGGCTTGTTTGTGCTTTAAAGTTAGTTTTGTGAATAATATTTTGTGAGCTTTTACATATTTCATAGAAATATAAAGTGTGTTTTTTGTGAACAAGAAATAGCTCATAAAGTTATTAAACTTACGTCAGAAATAAAAAAAAAAATAAAAATAAATCATAATTTTTGTTTCTAGCAGTCAGATTAATAATATCCCTCAAAATTACTATCAGATTTTAAGCCAACATAACTTGGACTGCAAGCTGAACCTTCTGTAAAATAATCTGACACGCTCGAGTATTTCAAAATTGAGATTTTTTTTTGCATTTTCAAAAATTCGCTACTACCTTGCGTCACCTCCAAATCAGCAGATTTTCGAAGGGGTGCATTTTTAAGGCTCACTTAACATCCCCTTTGAATATCTGACGCGCTCGAGTAAATTTTTTTTTTTTTAATTTTCTCCCCTTCCGGATGGCCATCCCCACCACGCAAATCGGCAGATGAATATATTTTCGATATCAGAGACACCTTGGAGTATCTAAACTACAATAGACGCGCTCGAGTATTTCCATTTTACTATTTTTTTTTACATTTTTGAAAGCCTGTAGAAGCTAAACCCACCGGTGAATGAAAAAATATCATATAACCTTATTTTGTTTATATCTCCTAATCTTCAAAACCCAATAGGTCCCAACGACGCTCGAGTGACTCCCGAATTAGCATCGGTATCTCCCGTACTATTACAGTGCCTTTCCTAAGTTTCTTATATGAGGGGATTGCTTCTATCTGAAGTCGAGATCTAACTTTAGCTGTGGTTAACCTTAATAAGAAAAAGAAATTTGGTAATTCTTTAAACTTCAAAACTAGCCAAATTTTGAAAACGTGCATCTACCTAAACAGCTTAGTAAAGAGTCAATCAGTAGCAAATATCGCTTAGTGACTAGGGTTGTAACACCGTAGTAGGGGCTTGAGTTTTATCCCTAGGAGATTAGCAAGACTTTCAAAAATAGCAGTAAAAAATGAGACTAGCAAGCAAAACTAGGTAAATTCAAAAGAAAATCATCAAAGCTTTGCAAAGAGAGAAAAAAAAAAAGGATTACAACAATCTCTTAGTCTTTTGAGTTTATTGAAAACTAGCAGTAGATACTCCGCGGTTTCACCCACGTTAATTTGAGGAAAACCCTACAAAATATATTTATTTAGGGACGATAGTTTTGATGTGTATGGTTCTAAATCTAGAATAGAAGTCCGTCAAAACCATAATGAAAATACAAATCAGAATATACAGTTTGAAATTTATAAAAATAATTACATTAGAATACAAAATATTATAACAGTTACAATAAGTAAAGGCCATAGATAAGCAATGGTGCGTTACCTAAACTGGCGAAAGTTTGAGTAAATTGTATCTTAAAATTGTAGCACTTTTTTTTGTAGCAATTCTTTTATGTTTAATATTTTGATGGTATTTGAACAATGTAATAAGGTAAACACATAATTGAAAAACATTCTATAACTCTCGATAAAGCGTCTTGTATCAATAACTTAATTGTGTTGGTTATCGTGGGCCAATTGTAACATAAAGTTACCTTATAACATCAGCTATCCACCTGTAACAAATGTTTGAACTTGCTTCGGTGTACCTGCCTCAAAGATTATTCGGAGCACAAAGATTTAAAAATCATCTTCTATCAAAATGTAAGGACCATAATACATCATGCATCTGGTAGAAAGCTGTTTGACACTAACTGTGTCCGGTTTCACTTGTGCGAAACTCGTTTTGTAAAAAGATTCCTTTTCTTGACGCCCATTTAAATGGATTAAAACCCTTATGTTACTTCAAGCTAAGCTTGATTTACCTGCGGAAACCACGTGGTAATCCGTTCATTAGTTTCGAAGGTTAGCGTGAACGGACACGCAGATTCTACTCTTTTATTGTGTTGCCTTTATGTTGCTTCAAGCTGAGCTTGATTTACCCGTGAAGACCGCATGGTAAGCCGTTCATTAGTTTCGAAGATTAGCATGTACGGACACGCAGATTCTAATCTAGATAATAATTAGATTCTAATTAGTGTCGATAGATTACAAACAGACACTTCAATATTATTTAACTGCAAAAATGTAGGTAAAACAGAAAATTAATAACGCAGGAAAGTAATTTTATGGTGATTACTGAATCGATGGTAAATTAGTAAGGGTGGATTCGACCAAACACGAGTAAATCTTAATCATAGAATAAATCGTCAGTTAATCGAGAATAAATCATTTTTACGTTTTACCATTAACAATTCTAAGAATAGTGGGCCTATTCGGGAATTGTTAATATACCGCCGTTTTGCACGGTATAAGGAGCTATTCCTAGAATAATGTAATGGCGTCAGTCAGTCCAATCATCTGATTTCTGTCATTTGAAGCATTTGACAGATATTTATTCTGTGTTTTAATTGCAAGAAGTCAACGCAACGCACTATAATTAATAGTCTGGAATTGTATAATGCAACGTTTAAACAATTTGATTGATGATAGTGACAGTGATGAGGAAATTATACCTAGAAGACCAAGATGGTTAAAAGAAAGAAACGACTTATTTGAATATTATGATGACCATGATTTTGCGATGAGGTTTCGTTTGAGCAAAGAAGCCACTTTGTTTCTACTATCGAAAATTGAACGTAACTTGGAATATATTTCCGACCGGTAAGTGTACATACTTATTTAACATTATTATATGAAGATACCTCAAGTACATTTTCTAGTATCTATGCCAAATTAATGAATTTAATGATAATTTTGTTCTATTTCAGCAACTTCTCCATTTCACCTATAAATCAATTGCTGGGAACTCTACGATTTTATGCAACCAATTCGACTCAAATGACCATTGGCGACACCTGTGGTTGGAGCACTCCTACTGCAAATAAAATAGTACACAGAGTTAGTGCCGCTATTGCTGCACTACATAGTGAATACATAAAGTGCCCCTGTACTCAACTAGAGATAAGAACAGAACAAGACAATTTTTATCACATTGCTCGATTTCCAAGGGTAATTGGTGCTATGGACTGCACACACATTAAGTTGTCTTTTGTCCCTCTCCGATCTCAGGTAGGAGGTGAACAAGCAGAATTGTACCGAAACAGAAAGGGTTATTTTTCTATAAATGTGCAGACCATATGCAACTCCAACCTAGAAATCACTGACATCGTGGCAAGATGGCCAGGGTCATGTCATGACAGCACAATATTCAACAATAGCATAATTAAGGTAAAGTTTGAAGATGGATGCTATGGTGATGCACTATTAGTAGTTGATGGTGGATATGCCTTAACGTCTTACATGATGCCTCCATTAGAAAGCCCGAGAACACAGGCAGAGCAACTCTATAATGAGTCACAAATAAGAACCAGAAATCCTATTGAAAGGAGTTACGGTGTATGGAAAAGACGATTTCCTGTGCTGGCACTTGGGATGCGTGTCAAATTAGAAAAAGCATTGACAATTATAGTGGCCACAGCAGTTTTACACAATATTTTGCGCCGTAGAGAAGAAACATTACCTCCAGATGACCCAGAACTGCATTTACCGGCTCCATGGGAGCAAATTTTAAGTGATGGTCAAATACCTCAAAATCAAAGCACTGAAAGTGAGCGAATACCTGGCAGACTTAGAACTGGTGATGCTCTCATTGCCAATTATTATCAAAGTTTGTTGTAAATAAATAAGTTTTGTTGGTACATATTATAGTCTTTTATGAGTTTTTTTTTTTTATTTTATTTATTTATAATACTTTATTGCACACACACAGTAAACACATTTAAAAACACAGAAACAAGTAGTTATAGTAAATCAAAGATTCTTTAAACGACACATCACTCACATCATATCTACTCTACACCGCTACATAATCACATGTCTATATCTATACTTATAATAAAACTGTAGAGAGGTCAATTCTGTACATCCTACTAATCCTACTAATATTATAAATGTGAAAGTGTGGATGTTTGTTACTCAATCACGCAAAAACGGCTGAACGGATTTGGATGAAATTTTGGCATGCATGTAGCCTTTGACATGGAAAAGAACATAGGCTACCTTTTATCCCGGAATTCCCGCGGGATCTCCGAAATTAACGCGGGTGAAACCGCGGGGCACAGCTAGTCTATCATAAATGCGAAAGTAACTGCCTGTCTTTCTAAGGTAGAACTGCACTTATGAACCTGCTTGAACTTCAAGAAAAAGAAGGTAACTTTGTCACATGTGATATTCATTTACTTTTACTTACAGAATCTACTTTTGCTTACATAAATAAAAATTGTAAATATTTTAAATTATTTATTTTGAGAATTCATTTTGTACTTTTTCTACTAGCTAATAATCTTCTTTGCTTGATCAGTAACAAATTTGTTTTGATTTTTTCTTGTCTTAGTATTTGTTTTTTAATTTGAGTATCAAGGTCATGTAAAACCTTTGTTCTCTCCATTTCCTCCACCGCAAGTTTCTTTTGTAGCTCTATGGCTTCTATCTTCTTTTTATGCAACAGTTCTAAAGAAGAAGACGTATTTGTATGGATTGGCCTCCTCCTAGAAATCCAGGTCTCGCGATTTGGTTTCTGCTTCTCAATCACGTTCGCTGTATTGTCAGTCACAGGAGTATTTTTTTCGACTGCACCATCAATTTTGAGTGCCTGTGATATCGGAGTCCTCAACAATTGCGGTGTGTAATCTCCCCAATCCTAAAACAAAAATGTTAAAATTAATAAATAATTAAATATTGATGTTCATAATGATATTTAACAAATATTTTAAAAGTAGACTATATTTTATTAAAACAGTATGAAGATATCAATAATTACCTTTGTCACATAATCTTTATTATTATGTTGTACTGTTGTTTCACTTATCTGGTCGCTTACAATCACCACATCTGGAGGCAGTGAGATATCTGCAAAAATTAATTATGATTAATAACTTAACCTGGCAGCAGTAAATACCGCATTATTGTTTACAATTTTACTAATAAATATTATGTAATAAACTGTATACTATGATGACTGTATACTTTCATCATCAGCTGATGAAATCTCTCGTGGGAAACTTTATTTCCATAAACACTATGTCATGTGGTGTTTCTAGTAGCACATTAACAACAAATACATATACTACAATAAACAAATACAATATTATACTAACCTGTTTGAATCATATGTCTCCTATTATTTGCTGCATCTTTTCTAGCTACCTTTTTCATGCTCTCCCACTGGGCTTTTAGGTTTTCTGCTGTGCGACAGCAGTGGCTTGTTCGACTATTGTACTGGTCTGCAATAATTTGCCACTGAGCTAATTTTGATTTTACAGTTACTCCATCAGTTTTTTTACTCTCTATAATATTAAAATGGAATTTAACTAGGCTCAATAGAAGTTCTTTTTCCGACGACAGCCAATTAGGACTGCGTTTACGTTTATCCTCACTCATTTTCACTTGCTAACGAATGATAAAAACTTGATAACAAAGAGTATAATAACTCGCTTGTTAATTCCCTCCAATCCAATCCAATTTGTGGTTATATATGGCAAACAACAAATAAAACACGTTTGACAGCGAGCTAACTGACACTACAGCTACTTTTTCACACTATTGTTAGCGATTCATATTTTGTATAAAGTCTAGAGGAGTGATGGCCACATCACATCCCTCTTGACAGGTGACATAAAACGTCATGTGACGCGTATTTGGGGTGGAAGCCGTCAACGGTGAGTGAGATCGGCATTATCGTTTGTGGAATTGGCGCGAGTGCACGCACTCGCGCATTTACTTTGTGATACAGTAAATAAAACAGTTGCTTACGGCCGCACTCAGAGTCGACTTTAATGATTACTTAGTTAAGTATAGATTTTTAAAACCAAACTGCCGCAATCAGAGACGTTCAGTAAATTAATGTTAATTGGCATTTAATGAGATGTAAAGTAATTAGTTAAATGCCAATTAACATTAATTTATTAAACTTGTCTGATTGCGGCAGTTTTGTTTTAAAAATCTATACTTAACTAAGTAATCATTAAAGTCGACTCTGAGTGCGGCGGTTAATGTATTAATCGAGTATCATTTCTGTGAATAGTGATTTAGGTATTCTGTACTAATATATTAAAATTGATTAATATTATTATGATTCTTATGCTATGTATTGTGATTCTTAACCCTTAACCACTGACGTGTATTTACTTGCATTAATACTGACGTACGTCTAAGGGACGTAGTCTTGTTTAAAATGCTATTTACTCAGTAATTAAATACGATATCATAATTTTATGTTTATTATGGTATTCTCTAGTATCTCTAGTATTTATTAAATAAAAAAAAAACAGTATCGATAAATAATATATTTATTTATATGCCAAAATCAAAACTTCAAAATCAAAATCAAATCTTCTAAAACAAAAATAGCCTTCCTTCTAATGGATCAAAAACCTAACTTATCAGTCTAAAATCATCACAGAACTGATGACACTTATAAGTATAGATAATTAATTTTAAATTTAAAAATAACAAATGACACTTTATGAAGAACTAAATTATTTTTAACGGCATGTATTACAAGCAGGTTTTGAACATTGCAAACAAACCGGTTTCTTACAGACATGACGTCATGTGTACGAGGTTTTTCTGTGTTTTTTCTTTGTAACATAACACAAACAAACATTCTTGTATCCCTGTCTCACTCAGAGTTTCCTCCAACGGAACCTCGTCGTCGTTATCTGATGAAGAGTCTCCTTCGGACTCTGGTGGCAAGATTTCATTTTCATCGGCTGAAGAATCATTAGACTCCGAAAAATTAAGATTTTCTATTACAAAACTTTCAAAATTTTGACTGTTGACATTGATTCGAGGTTGTTTACTTGAAGTCGAACGATCAACATTCGAAGAACGTTTATTGGAAGCCATTTTGAACCCTAAAATAAAAGTAAGACCGATATATGAAAACTTACATTAACACTGACGCTACGTCTCACAGACGTTATGAAGTGTATATTTACCTATTAGAGGCGCACAGCACGTCTGCTCACCCCCACTGCGCTCGCATCACTGGATTCTAGGAAGGTACAGGAAAGGACATGTTCGTGCGCGTACGAAGTAAAAAGATATTATTGTTTTAAGTGCGCGCCTACGTCTCTCAGACGTACGTCAGTGGTTAAGGGTTAATTTAAATAATTATACCAATGTTTATTAAAGTGATTTAAATTGCATTTCCATGGCCAATTCATATTTAATAACTGGCAACATTGTGAATTCATAGACTGTAGAGTAAATAAAATGTTATTTGAGATAGCGGGAAAAACGCGCGGGAGAACATGTTTACATAATGGCAGCAACAAAGGATCGGGTCAGTGGTGCTGGTGATTTCCTAGATGGAAGACATCATAACATCGAAAGTTAAGTATTGGTAGACAGTTTTGGCTCTATTTAATGCTTGTAATAATAATTGTGATTACTGTATTGTTCTCATAAAATATACTGTTCAAGCTTAACTTTAGCTTCAGAGATTTGATTACTTTGTGCGTAACATGTTTTGAGATTCCTATTGCTTATCTATACTGGCTTTGATTATTATAGAATTTGATACAAATTATATCAAAGAGTTTTTATTATAATTGGTAATACAGACACAAAGGAATAGTTTTGTTAAAATCAGGTTGTTTTATTTACTAGGTATCCTTACTAATGCTAATAATTTAACATTTCAGAAGTGGGATTATTAAGGATTCAAGCAGCCAAAGCATTCTCGGAGTCCTGTTAAACGAAACGACGGTCATGGATCAGTTCCAGATCCTGGGCGCCATGGCGGCCTAGAGATACGCCTTCTCCACGGGCCGTGAGAAATAAAGAATCTTCACAACTGGATGATACTGGTAGGATCGCTCCATATTATAGTAACGTCTTGGTTAAACCCGTATTTTTCCCGAATTCGATTTTGAGAAATCGGAATTGCCGGTATTACAATGGCTTAATAAAATCTTGATAAAATCGAACATCTAAGGGCAATACATGGTTGGAACGATGATGGAAAAGTTATTATGTGCAGTCACGTTTGACTGGATTGGCTAAGTTGTGGCACAAGACTTTGCGTTCTTATGAATTTACATGGCATAAATAGAAACAAAAGATTTTAGAGGCATTCCCTGACAATATCGATTACACGGGTTAATTTAGATACTCGAGATTGCTCGCTAAAACTTGTCTTGTTGCTTCCATCAGATATTTTTGTAAAAGGTTTTGGAGGTAGTCCAATAAAAGTATGAAGGTCAGGTGTCGATAGAATTCGTAGTAAATGGGTTTGAAGTCCTGGAGATTTTTTTCTTATAGGAATATATCAATGCTTATAAGTCTAAAAATGTGTGATTATGCGCGGGTATTCAATTACAGAATTTCTTCTTTAGTGCGCTTAGTAGCGGAGTATACTCGTGGTTATTGTGGTAGCGGTAAGTCTTTCTTAATAATTTGTAGTGGAATTACACAATATTTAACTTGATGTTAATTAATGCAGTAGTAACTCTATTTAACCATTGAGCTTTTGAAGAAAATAGATAGGTAAAGGTACTTTCTGTGAAATTATTCTGTAATCCTCCTGTAATTTAAACAATTTAATTAAACGTAATATGCATTTGTATAACACATTAAAAGGTTGCGATTCAAGTGTGGTCTCTAAGTTAGTTTTCAAATTCGAATCTTGTTTAAAACAATAGTCACAGTTTTCTTTTTTGATTATATGCCAACATTCATTAATAATACTTAAATAGATACGTATAGAGAACAAAATCAGTTTTAGAGTATTATCATAATTTACCTTCAACGATAAGTAATATTTTACTGCTAGGTGCCTACTATCCCCCGCGATTCAACCCGCGAAATTCCTTTACATCAGGATAAAATGTATCTACCCTATTGCTTATTTCACTTTTATCCATAGGTAACCTATTAAAATATCTGTTTCCCCGCTGATTTTCCAGCGTGAATTTTGATATTTCGGCAGGAATTCTTTGTTTGGAAATGGAAAGTACGTGTCACTCCGGTGCTGTGTCAGTATCTTTTATAAAGGAATTTTAAGAATCTGTTCAGTAGTACCAGAGACTACCCACTACATCCAAACTTACAAAGTTTGCAAACTTATATAACTTTACTTCCGTATATTATCTAATAGGCGCCAATAAGGACATAAGATCCATTTTTGTTTATTTCCTTGGTTGTTTGTAATTGATAGAAATATTATTTGTTCTATTCATTCCATTATAAATAGTAATTGGCTGTATAAGCTAAAAGCCATAGGCCTTACCTAGTGTCAAGTTTATTAAAAAACATAACTACGCTCTGCTACCAAAAACTATCTGTCATTCTGTCACTTCCTTCAATAAAATTCGTAGCTCATAAAAATGTTAATTTTCTAATCTTTTGATCTAATATGAATCTAAAAAGGTAAAGCATTTTTCGCATCTATTCTGAGAATATATTGTCGTTAAATGTCATAGCGCGTTTGATTTCAACGTTCTGCACACTCGCCCGTTCCCGAACTTCCATTGCCAGCTCACACGCCATACCAATGTTAATAGGTTATGGTCCCAGTGCCCAGTGAGTATATAATATAGAATACATAATTTAAGACAAATACAATCGGAACAAAGGGCAGAGGAAGAGAGTGTGCGGATTATCACGCTATTGACAAAATGCTGACGTCATCGCCATCTGGTGCTGAGCAGCCGGCCCCTCAACCGGGCAGCGGCGCCGGGCCTATATTAATTGAGAGATTACGTGGTTCGTCGAATTATGTATCTTGGAAATTCTCGATGCGCATGCTATTAACCTTAGAAAATATTTGGAGCTGTGTGGAATCAACGGGTCAATCAGCTACAACAGACACCCAACGTGACCAGAGAGCATTAGCAAGGATTTGTCTTAGTGTGGAGCCTGCCTTGTACCAGTATGTTCGCGACGCCAAAACTGCCAGTGAGGCTTGGAAGAGCTTAGCCAAGGTATTCGAGGATCGTGGACTATACAGGCGAGTACTCTTACTCCGGCAACTTCACCATATAGAATACAAAAATTATTCTAACATGCAAGAATACATCAATGCGGTTATGACCCTCGTGTCACAATTGGCGGATATAGGACGGAGCATCGAAGACGACGAGGTAGCGGAGATTTTACTATCTGGTCTTCCAAGTGAATATGATGTTTTGGTTAGCAATTTGGAAACTGCATGTATCAGTACTACATCTCTTTCGAGTGAGCTTGTTAGAACACGCCTACTGCAAGAAGAAATGCGAAAAAATGGCAATGAACATACATCTTCAACAGATAACGCATATTTTGCCAAAAAGAAAGTAATTTGCAGTTTCTGTGGAAAAAGTGGACATGTTCGTAACAGATGCTTTAAACTCAGGAAGCAGAAGAAGGAGAAGACTGAGAAAGCTACAATTGCGACTGATTGTGCCTATTCAGTGACACGGACCGACTTCATAGTTGACAGTGGGTGTAGCAGTCATATGATAAATAATAAGAATATGTTTCAAAATTTTAATAATAATAAGAGTCATGTTTGTATTGCTAATAATACGTACCTGGATAGTGAGGGATCAGGTAAATTTATTATTCCTTGTTCTAATGTAGAAATAGAAGCTATGCTCGTTCCTAAATTAGCTACCAATTTACTATCTGTTAGTAGGCTAATTAAATCTGGTTACGTACTTGTTTTTGACAAGAAAGGGTGTCACTTTTATAAAGATAGGGACTGTAAGGTCACAGGTATGGTATATGGTCATGCAGCTGATATCAATGGTGTTTACAAGCTGGACAGCATCACACCTGCAGGTAATACTTCGCAGCCAATTGGGTGCTCTTCAGGTCTCCTGAAGAATAGAGTTCAGGAGAAACAGAGTGCAATGTTAGTGTCAGCGGAGCTCTGGCACAAGCGGCTGGGACACATGAGTTATGGAGGTATGTGCACATTGCGACAAAAGAAAGCTCTTATGTTTCAGGATGAAGAACACGAGCTCTCTGGGTGCGTGGCTTGTTTGAAGGGCAAGCAAGTTTCAAAAGCTTATCCATCTGGTGAAGCCAAGCGTGCCACTAGTCGATTAGAGCTCATTCACTCCGACATCTGTGGACCGATGCCAATTAAAAGTTGGGGCGGTGCGAAGTACATGCTGACCTTGACAGACGACTACAGTAGGAAGAGTTGGGTGTACCTTCTACAAGAGAAAAATCAGGTAATGTCCCGTTTCATTGATTTTAAAAACCTTGTTGAGAAACAGACCGGGGCCAACATAAAATGTCTACGAACTGATGGAGGCGGTGAATATTGTAATGATCGTTTCAAATCTTTTCTTAAATCTCAAGGAATTATTCATCAAATAACTGTTCCGTATTGCCCTCAGCAGAACGGAGTATCTGAGAGGCTAAATAGGACTTTGTTAGAGAAAGCAAGATGCATGCTGCAGGAATCTGGTCTTAGCCGGGAATACTGGGGAGAAGCGGTCATGACGGCCCTTTATTTAAAGAATAGAAGCCCTACAGTTGCCCTTTCTGGACTGATGCCTGAACAAGTGTGGACTGGTTCAGATATAGACCTTAGTCACCTTAGAGTTTTTGGCTGCATTGCATTCTCATTAATCCCTGAGCAGAAACGTTCTAAATTAGACCCTAAATCTAAACGATATATTTTTGTTGGCTACAGTGATTCAACTAAAGGCTATAGATTGACAGATCCACAAAATCCAAGGCGAATTTTTTATGCTAGGAATGTGACATTTCTCGAGCACAAGTTTTTGAAGGACACAGATGATAATCCTTGTGTTCATTGTAAAAATAAAAACATTGCTAATCACTTTGTTGATGTATCTAGTCAGAATTCTAACTTAGATAATATAATTTTACAAAATAATGAAATAGATAATAATAATACTTTAAATAATGATGCAATTAACTGTGATATTAGCTTAAGTGACAATGATAATAGTGAATCTAGTCAGAATGATATTAATACTACCATACTTTCAGGTGCGGACTCGGAGTACTGTACTGGAGACGAGGGAGCTGCGACCGCTGCTAGTCCAAATCATGCAGACTTGGACTGCAGCTCGTCGGAGCATGACCCGTCGTCACGTCGAGGGGAAGCGATGTCTAGTGCCGGCCTTCAGGATCCTGGTTCGGTAACTGATGCTGCGCGCCCTGTACGTAGTACTCGTGGAAAGCCTCCACTCAGGTATGGAGATTACGATCTTTCTCTGCTGGTTCACAACGAGATAGAGCCTCTCTCTTATAAAGAGGCGATGTCGTCGCCGGACAAAGAAGAATGGCGACGTGCAATGGAGAAGGAGTATAATGCTCTCCTCAAAAATGCTGTCTGGAAACTTGTAGATCGACCACAGAATAAAAATGTAATAAAATGTAAGTGGGTCTACAAGGTCAGACAAAACTGCGAAGGTAAGGATAGATTTAGAGCTCGTTTGGTAGCGCGCGGGTTTTCTCAGAAGCAAGGCGTCGACTATAGTGACACTTTTTCACCTGTCGTTAGACACAGTACACTTAGAACTTTGTTCGCTTTAGCTAATGAATATGATTTAGATATCAGTCATTTCGATGTAGAGACCGCGTTTCTAAATAGTGATCTAAACGAGCATATCTTCATGGAACTACCGGAAGGTTTTAATTCAGATGATAATAAAGTATGTTACTTATTAAAAAGTATATATGGCCTTAAGCAAGCGAGTCGCATGTGGAATCAAAAAGTGCATCAGCTGTTATCTAATAATGGTTTTGAACAGAGCAAATGTGAACCTTGTGTCTATATAAATAAGAGTGATAATGGTTTAACCATAATAGCTTTGTATGTAGATGATTTCTATGTCCTAGGAAATTTCTCTATAATTAAAAATAAATTGTTAAAACTATTGCAACAGGAATTTGTTGTTAAAGATCTGGGCATTCTGAAAACATGTTTGGGTATTGATGTTTCTCGTAACAAATCTAAAGGTATTTTAACTCTGAATCAGAAAAGTTACATGGAGAAACTTTTGTTGCGTTTTGGAATGGAAAAATGTAATCCAGTCTCAACTCCTATGATGCTTAACAATAAATTAGATAAACCAAATGGTGATTGTCTAGATGAAAATGTGTACCCATATAGGGAGTTAATTGGAAGTCTAATGTACCTCGCTGTATGCACTCGACCTGACATTGCTTTGGTATGTAGCCAGCTAAGTCAGTTCTGTTGTGGCTTCAATATGTCTCATTGGCTTGCGGCTAAACGTGTTTTAAGGTATTTAGCGGGAACCTTAAGTTATGGCTTATGTTTTTATAAGACTGGTAACTTAAATATAACTGCATATACTGACGCCGACTGGGCTAACGATATTGTAGACAGAAAGTCATATACAGGGTTTGTAATAAAGCTTGGAAATAATACTATAAATTGGGAAGCCCGTAAACAAAAATGTGTGGCTCTATCAAGCACAGAGGCCGAATACTTAGCAATTTGTGATGTTTGTAAAGACTTGCGTTTTGTTAAAAGTTTTCTGAATGAAATAATTGATAAATCACCTTCTATTGTAGTGTATAACGATAATCAGAGTGCACAAAAGCTATTAGAATGTAAAGAGTATAGCCACAAACGAACAAAGCACATTGATTTAAGATACCATTACATAAAAGACTTAATAAATACAGGTTTTGCTGATGTTAAGTATTTATCAACACAAGAAATGGTGGCAGATATATTAACTAAGCCTTTAAGTTCCATGAAGCATAAAAAATTTATAAATGGGATAAATGTTAAAGATGTATACACTTTTTACAAGCTGTGATAATATGTCATGTATGTGTATGTAGTTTTATTTTCTGTTTGAAACTGTGATGTCCTTATTATTTTTTCTTTTGTTTGAAGAATGTAATGAATAAGGGGAAGTGATAGAAATATTATTTGTTCTATTCATTCCATTATAAATAGTAATTGGCTGTATAAGCTAAAAGCCATAGGCCTTACCTAGTGTCAAGTTTATTAAAAAACATAACTACGCTCTGCTACCAAAAACTATCTGTCATTCTGTCACTTCCTTCAATAAAATTCGTAGCTCATAAAAATGTTAATTTTCTAATCTTTTGATCTAATATGAATCTAAAAAGGTAAAGCATTTTTCGCATCTATTCTGAGAATATATTGTCGTTAAATGTCATAGCGCGTTTGATTTCAACGTTCTGCACACTCGCCCGTTCCCGAACTTCCATTGCCAGCTCACACGCCATACCAATGTTAATAGTAATGGATAGACTTCTTTCTTTTCTTCAACTAGAACTTGTCCATAAGGTGTCAAAGCATAGTCAGATTACATACAATTGTTCTAAATAGACTCTGAGACCGATACAATCTCGACAGACGAGTCAGGTGAATAGCATAGAAGAATTTATAGTTAATTTTGGGTTTGGTGCGCTTGCGATCTCCCGGTACGTTTCTGATAATGTCAATTTAATCTAGGTACTTGAGGGAAAAAGAATTTACTCTACCAATTGTGTAAGGAATAACTAGCTGGTTAACTAGTTAAAGCGATTTTGATTATTGGATTTAATTACTAATGGATTAGGTACAAAAATTAAATACTGGAATATATGGTCATGTACCTGATGTACCTATACTAAAGTAATGGTTAAAAGTGGTTGATAATCTAAGTGATGAATGGTATACAAGTAATAAATGGAATTATTAAATGGATCTCTGGTATTAATGAATAAATTGGACTAAATGAATAAAATATTGGTAAAAATGGAATTACTTGAATAATTGGATAAATTGGATAAAAAAAAAAATATGGTCGAAAATAAAATGGTTATAAATAATGGAATAATAATGAATGGTTATAAATTATGGTTGAAAATAAAATGGTTATAAATAATGGAATAATAATGAATGGTTATAAATTATGGTTGAAAATAATGGAGATAAAGAGTGTGAAATAAATTTATTTATTTATATATTTATTTATTGATTACTAGCTGTGCCCCGCGATTTTGCTAGCGTGGATTTCGGAGTTCCCGCAGGAACTAATTTTTGGAAATAAATGTAGCCAAGTTACTCCTTATAACATCAGCTAGGAAGCTGTGAAGGGTGGATGTTTTATGGGTGTTGTCATAATAACTGTAATTATGTTGACGTCAAAGAGTCATATTATGGACCAAATTTGAATAAATGATTTGACTTTGACGATTTGCCAGTGAAAGTCCAGTTAAAATCGATCCAGCCGTTTTAGAGATTACCCGGAACAGACAGACATATAAGTACCATCGGTGGCCATATTATTAGGGACAGTACTCGGATTTTTGCATTTCCTAATTTAACTTGATAACTCGAAGAAATGATTGGTCGTTGATGTTTTTTGACAATTTTATTTGTATCTATATTTTGTTAGGATCATAAAAACAACAAAAATTATAGATAAAACGATTTATTCTTTAAAATATAACTAATAGTGGTAAAACAAAAATTTCGTAAAATTTTAATCAGTATTTTGTGATGCCATTCTTTGCTACAAAAAGAGCTTCTATACCTGCAGGCATGCTATTTATACATGTTTTAGCATTTTCTTGCAGTTCTGAGTTCGGTTGCCACTGTTTGTTGAGAGTTTCAATCAACTGGGGCTTGTTGGTGATCACTTCTTTTGCAATGACCCGTTTAGTGAGTTCCCATATGTTTTCTATGGGATTCATGTCTGGTGAATTCCCTGGCCAAGGCAAAACAGCAATGTTTTTTCAATCAAGAATGCAGTAACACTCCTGGTTTTGTGGCACGGTGTCGAATCATGCATAAAAATGTATTATTCATTATCAGGGAACCAGTCGATGACCTGCAGTAGCAGCTGAGTTTCCAGTACTCGCTTGTACTGGTCTTGTTTCATCGTCCCTTCTACGATGTATAAGCTTCCCATGCCTTCAGTTGATGTGACCGACCACACTATGATAATAGCTGGATGTTTTTCCCTCTCCACAAAACAATTTGGATGGAATTGTTCTTTAGGGCGTCGCCTGACGAACGAACTCTTATCGACCAAAATTCGGAATGTTGACACGTCGGAAAAGCATATCTGTAAAATATTATAATTAACACCGGAAATCGTTTATGTGTTTTACTTACTCGACTCCAGTCTGCAACACTCATACCTAATCATGCAACGCACCATTAAATAAAGTTGTACTTACTCGACTCCAGTCTGCAACAGTCATATTTCGGTGTTGTCTGGCCCACTGTGTCGTTTTTTTTTCAGTCTTGGTGTGACGTGGTTTTGTTGTAGACCAACGATTCTCTTCGGCTAGCTGTATCCGAACTGTCCTTTACGAAACTTTGATATCTTCTTCGTTCATCATCGTAGTAAGATTTACAACACTTTTTTTGCGACTTTCGGGGCAGATGCGTCCGATTTTCCGAAGAGTAGAAATCTTTTTTCTACCACATTTTCCTATACGATCTGCTTCTAGAGGTATTTTCATCCTTTAAATTTTAATTCTTTTGACGACAGACTTCGAAACCCCTGCAATAGTTGCTATATCTCTCTGGGAATGTGCGAAGTGCAATAACAACGTTTGCATTTCTCTATATTCATTTTGAGAAGTGTCTGAAGTCTTTCCCATAACTAAAAAGGAGTCAATTTGAGATTATCACGTCGAACCGTTAACAAAAATTAAATTAACAGATAAAACTTAGCAAAAGTATTGTATTAACAAGCATTACTTACTTGTTAATTGTTTTAGATACAAAAACTTTCGAAAATATTAAGGTAAAATAAAAAAATTACAATCCCACCAAATCCCGCAAACAACTATTTTTGACGAAATTTATTCAAATTAGAAGAAACGGCAAAAAGTTTATAAATGACACACGTTTCCAGTATTGTCGATAATCAAAAACATTGATAATGATACTACTAGCACTATAAACTGTAATAACCATTAGAAAACAGCTTTTTTTGCTTATATTGTAACATTAAACTAGAAATGACAAAATATGAGCACTGTCCCTAATAATTTGGCCACCCACTGTAGGTGCCATATTATAATTATACTTATTTTCATATTATGCATTTATTAAAAAGCTGTTAATTTTGAGTTACAAACAGGCACATAAATTTTATTTATAATTATGTATGTATAGATTATTGTATTTTTATATTTTATTTTGTTATATTATTATATTTTCCAGTCTGGGCGTGAATATATAATATACTATATAATATAGTGTAATATCGACATATGTAATAATATGTAGTAAGTACCTATAGGTATACCAAGTTTGCTTGGTTGCCATGACACAAGCTTATAGCTTAGTGTGGGGTCAAGACGCTTATCTGTGTGTTGTGAAGTGGATTATTATTATTATGGGAATTTGGATTTTTGAATTCTTCTCAGCTAGACCGGTATTAATTGGCAACCACGGGCCAAAGCCAAGTGGAGGTTAGTTTAAGTGGAAGTATTAAGAGTTGTGTGGTCATCAGTTTGGAGGAGTTTGCGGACGATTCGACATGTATTTAGTATTACCGCCTTCTGCATAATAATGTAAGTGTACCTAGGTAATTGGAGGGTAGCGAAGGGTTGGTGCAGTTGACAAGGGATTTCAGATGGTGGTAGTACAACAGGGATAAAGGTAATATTCTGTAATTTCCACATTTTTTGCTATTTCGTTTTGAGGTCAATATATTTTGTAAGCTTTCAGATATTGTGCTCTACAGCCTGTGGGTTGAATTCCCTAGAACGCTGTCAGGTATGTATTTTTAATAAGAAATTGGTTCATTCGTCCTCAGTTTAGATTTGCTTGCAAGTTTCTGATGAATAATCTTAGCAACCTGGTCGTAGCGGTGTTTATAATCTTTTTGTACTATTGATTTGCAGACACTTATGAGATGCTGTATCGTTTCCGGAGCACCGTTACATTTTCTGCAGCTGTCATTTGATATATTATGAACTTTTAGTATATGCTTTTGGTAGTTTCGTGTTTCGATGGCTTGGTCTCGAATGGCAAGCATAAATCCTTCTGTTTCGGGAAACAGTTCACCCCAAGTAAGCCAGGCATTGGATGCTTCTTTATCGACGTTAGACTTGCACAAATTTTGCCGGTGTTGTCTATGCATACCCTTTTGAGTCCACTCTTGTATTTTTAGTTGTCGATCTGTTATTGTTTAGATTGATTGAAGCCCAAGTACTTGTCTCTTTTTCATTAAGCGAAGGTATCTGTTGGCCAGTCTGCATCTGAAAGGTAATATGACCCGACGTTTTTCCTTTGAAAAAGTTTCCGTAAGATCAGCCAAATAACATAGGTCTTTCGTGGTGGCGTACAATTTAATATCATCCATGTAGAGCAAATGGTTAAACTTTTCATCAGCTGGTTCATTATTTCCTGCAGCATAGTATTTTGAGAGATTTCCCATTTTCGTTGAATTTAAAATAGGAAAGAATACTCTTTATTGTATACAAGAATAATTTTAGTGTGGTAACAAAATAAAAATTTATAAATAAAGACATACAAAAGGCTATCTTATCGCTTTACTAGCGATCTTTTCCAGACAACCTTTGGGTGGACAGGACAAAAACAGTAAATTTATATGTTGATTTGGTATATTATATGTATAGGTGAAACGAATCATAAAATAATATAGAATAGACACATAGAAAAGACATACACAAAAAAATGGATATACATAGATACACGCATAGATATAAAATATACACATAGAAAATATATACGTACAATATTTATGGGTATAAATACTAATTTTATAAATGCGTTTAAACACAGATGCATACTATAAATAATAAGGTTACACTACAGCGAGTCACAATCCATGAGTGAGGTAGAAAGTCTTCACCAGGCTCTTAAAGGTGGGTAGTGATTTGGCCTATTCGCACCTCTACAGGTAGCGTATTCCACAAGCGGACTGCTTGTACAGAGAAGGAATAATCATAAAAGTTGGTTCTAGGGGCAGGAATCATAAGAAGTAAGTTCTGGGATGATCGAACAGGCAGGTTATGGGAAGAAGATTGAAATACGAAGAGGTCTTTTAGGTAGTTGGGGGAAGGTGGATTGAACAGTATGCTATATAGAAGGAAGAGGACATGCGCATTCCGGCGAAGGCAAATCGGAAGCCACTTGAGCTTGGTACGAAATTCGGAGACATGGTCATATTTGCGTAGACCAAATATGAACCGGATACATAGATTCTGGAGGCGCTCAAGTTTATTTAGCTGCTCCTCGCTAATGTCAGTAAAGCAAGTATCGGCATAGTCGATCATTGGTAAAAGAAGTGATTGTGCTAACGCAACTTTAGTAGCAGTTGGAACTTGGAAGAAAATTACGTATCTAATCGTCTAAGCGAGTCCGCAGATAAAATATTTGATAAATGGTTCAATGCTAAATATTATTATTAATATTATTGGTTATTAAGGAATAAAATAAAATCTTATTATGGATAATGGATAGAAGTTAAGTGGAAGTTGGTGGAACTTAGTAACATGGATTGGATAAAAAAAGAATCATGGTTTGAATTTGTGTTACATTTAGATAAAGTGAAATTATTTTTACAAAACCTTTTTACTTTGCAGGGTCGCAAAGATGTCAGGATGGGCGAGTGTGAATAGTGATTTAGGTATTCTGTACTAATATATTAAAATTGATTAATATTATTATGATTCTTATGCTATGTATTGTGATTCTTAATTTAAATAATTATACCAATGTTTATTAAAGTGATTTAAATTGCATTTCCATGGCCAATTCATATTTAATAACTGGCAACATTGTGAATTCATAGACTGTAGAGTAAATAAAATGTTATTTGAGATAGCGGGAAAAACGCGCGGGAGAACATGTTTACATAATGGCAGCAACAAAGGATCGGGTCAGTGGTGCTGGTGATTTCCTAGATGGAAGACATCATAACATCGAAAGTTAAGTATTGGTAGACAGTTTTGGCTCTATTTAATGCTTGTAATAATAATTGTGATTACTGTATTGTTCTCATAAAATATACTGTTCAAGCTTAACTTTAGCTTTAGAGATTTGATTACTTTGTGCGTAACATGTTTTGAGATTCCTATTGCTTATCTATACTGGCTTTGATTATTATAGAATTTGATACAAATTATATCAAAGAGTTTTTATTATAATTGGTAATACAGACACAAAGGAATAGTTTTGTTAAAATCAGGTTGTTTTATTTACTAGGTATCCTTACTAATGCTAATAATTTAACATTTCTAACATTTCAGAAGTGCGGTAAAGAAACCAAACACCCATGGCCAGGACTAAGGCGCTCCGGTGCATCACACCAGGCGCCAGGCGCAGACCGGGTAAGCGACGGTGCTGCCCTGTGCATATTCTCAAGGTGCGGCCTGACGACGAAACATAAGACCAGAAAACCAAGTTCAATCTGGTATGTACTTACCTAGTGTCTTCGTTTAATGCTGAAAGCGAGAAGATACAGCGGTATCTACTGAATATGTGAACGCTGGATGAGTCTTTGTTTAGCATACAACACACAACATTATGCATAGTTTAATATATTGATATACATCTAACGGTATTTACAGAATACGTAAAGGCTGGTTTATTTCTTCTTTTAGTTGTCATACAAAATAAGTTTCAGACATTATATAGTTAAAATTTATATCTACCCACATAGCAGTGTTTACTGATATAAAGGTTGTAATTTTCCCTTTTCTGAAAGCCATGGTGCAAGTTTACCCACCTAGGTAGGTGTGTAAAAAAAAAAAAAAAAAGTAACTAATGTTTATCACGAAAGGTGTAACAACACCATGGACCAATTAATTAATTAGTTCAATTGATCCATGAACAACACGAAAGTTAGCTGAGTTGCATAGTTTTTCTTTTGTCTCATAGGATCTCCTATGCAAGTTAATAATGCAATATGCAATAGTTCCCAGCTCTGATATCAAGTTAGTTAGCATGCCTACTGTGACGACCCATAAGGTCCTACAAAATTTTTTTGGTTATAATTAAAATCTTAAATAATTATTAAAGTATAGAAGATAATAAAATACACCTATAAAATTACATTTAAAACATATAAGAGGACATTGCGGTTCAAATAACATCGAAAACAAGTTTTAGTACGTTTATCAATAATAACTCCTAAACTAAAGAAGTTAGGACAAAATATTATATGAAGGAAAGTGCTTGTATTAGGGAATACCAAATGTATATTGAATTTCGAGAGTATAGGAGCAAGTTAGAAAACGCGAATCCCCCCATGCAGGCGTCTCGGAATACAGGGCCGAACGCACCGCCAGTATCCACGAGCCGTATATCTACGGGGAATACGGAGGTAAAAAAATGTCCTGACGACAAAAGTTTGTTGGGAAAGTAAATTGATAATAGTGTAATAATAAACGAATGCGATGGGGAAGGAACCTCTAAGGGACAATAAATATAATATTATTGCACATTTATCAAACATAAAATTTATTTTCTCATACAAATTTTTTAATAAATAATATTCATGCAAAGTACGTCGTGGTCGAGCGGTCTGCGCGCAGAACGATTTATCGCTTTGTGCAAGGATTCGTACACGCGACCTGAAAGTTTCGTCATTACGCATTGTGTCCTGATTGCGTTGTGCAGAGGCGAGCATGCGCGATTGTGATACTTGGTGGTCGCATGAAAGCGTATGTGGGCCGATGTGCTTCGTGAACGAGATGCTTTGAGTAGAATGTTTGTATTGATTTTTATCATTACAAAAGACGGTTCGTTACGAATAGTCTTGTTGAGCGAGCGATAGCGCAGAGTGGTTTAATGTTTTTGTGCGAAGGTCTGTCAGTGCACTTGACGTCCGTTAGGATATCTCGAGCGTAGACCTGAAAACATTAGTCACGAGGAAGGATCTTCAAATCACAGTACCAAATAGGCTCGAAGCAAACGGAACTCTAATCTTGAACGGTTGGACATTGCACGTCGCGAGCGTATGATGGCGTAGATGGGTAAAAATCCGCGCCTTGAGTCATCTGCGCCGTGACGAGTTTCGTTGTGCGCCTTGTACCTTACCTTGAATAACAACGCCTTCCGTGTTATTCAATCTACATATCACCGATGCGGCTGACTGGAGATGCCGGCCCTCTCCTACACCAGGGAAGGGTTGTTCGCTCTTCTTTCTGTTTTACCTTTCTTTTTATTACAAATATTATCGATGGGCCAATGCGCTCTGTGGCTCGATTGCTGGCTGCAGAGACAGACTGGAGCTACTGTGACTCGCAACCACATGTATGCTTACGTAGGTCCCTGCGCTTTGCGATCGAGACCGTTGTGCAGAGGCTGGGGGATCGGCTGTTGGCGACCTCGTCGCTGACGCTAGATTCTCGGCAACCTTTGTGTTTTTCAACACGATGTGCTTGCCAATGTTCTGATGTGGCAGAACGAGTTGGATGCCCGAGTGGGTTCACAGGGGAGAGAGAGCCATTCAACTCTACAGCTACGGCTAGGCTACGGCCTCACTGCTTGCAGTATGACAGAGAGTTCATCAGCTGAAGTTCCAGGTTCCAGGGAGAGATTGGTCTCCGATAACACACACATACAATTTCGGATCACTGTGCTGGGGTTTGGTTTGTGGTGGTCCCACCCAACCCTGGTCTTCGGGCTGGCACATATTCAAGGGCTCACCATGGCTCCAACGCGGCGGTAGTCTTCGGACTGGGGACGTACAGTCTCCTCACTGGATTCCTGAAACGGACGCTGGTGAATGATCTTAGATGCAACCATCTAGAATGATCCTCTACCTTGTGAAACAGGTTGGGGGAGGTGACGAAGGCATTGTGCTGGATGGTCATCACCGTGGAATAGCGCAGGAGGGGCTATACCACCTTCCGGCGAATACTTATGTATTAACTGGAAGCCTTACCTTCGGTTTGACGTCGGGATTGGTTGCAGTGCCAACAATCATTTCACGTAGTACTTGAGGTTCCTGTGGCCAATGCTTGCGTCATGCTGAGGGGACAAAATCTGGTCGACCTTGGAATAGAATCGTCTGGGTGGTTTATTAAATATATTTATGCGTCCTGGCAATGTCTGAGCCATCTGAGCCAGGAATGGTAGCTTTTGACGAGATGTTGACCGGGGTTAAACCGACAAACACAAACTAAAACAGATTGTAGGGATAGACAAACATAAGAAAGAAAGAAAGAAAGAAAATAAATTTATTTGTCAACCAACACATAACTAATATATAACTGCAACAATACAAAAATGTTTACAAAATGGTCCCGGCTCAGCATAATACTACATAAGGGTCAAGATTATTCAAACTTAGCCTACAAGCCAATAGATTAGGCCGGAAAACAAACTAATAAAATAGGGCATCGATATAATGTTAGGGAGGCAGGTCGTCACAAACAAACTAACAAAACTAGATCATCCACATAAATAGATTAAAAATAGATCATCCACCTAAAGTTAGGAAAGAGGTCGCACGAAAGCAATAAAAATAGGGATTCATCCGTGTACTAGTCTAAGATCGTTCGTGTATTCGCTAAACATAAATTAGACATCGTTCATGTATTAACTTTAGAATCTTAGCTATAAACTTAACCAAACAAAAAACTATGATGCAAATACTAAGACGATAGTTCAATCTCAACCTAAAAGAATCATAGGTTACTGCACGCAACGAATTTAGAGTCCTAACCACTAGACAATCAGGCCAAATTAGAGATTATCGTAGTAAGAAGTAGATCGGAGGAAGTAGCGCGAGGGGGGGTAAGTTACACTACCTACTATTTGAATGAAGTATCTAATAATCATGCAAACAGACAAAGCTTCATTGAATCATTTAGTATAAATCTGTGGATGCAGTAATGTTATTTTGATTAAAGAATTATCTAATCTTACAGTCTAGTGGGTAATAATATTGTACCTACCTGTGCTTTAGAAATAATCTCTTATGATTTTTCTTATGATAAAAGACTAATATTAGTGACTACCTTCAAATAAAAAAAAAAATAGAACATCAATTTTGTGACCGAAGTATTCACTCATAATTTATTACAGTGCCTTTCCTAAGTTTCTTGTATGAGGGGATTGCTTCTATCTGAAGTCGAGATCTAACTTTAGCTGTGGTTAACCTTAATTAGAAAAAGAAATTTGGTAATTCTTTCAACTTCAAAACTAGCCAAATTTTGAAAACGTGCAGCTACCTAAACAGCTTAGTAAAGAGTCAATCAGTAGCAAATATCGCTTAGTGACTAGGGTTGTAACACCGTAGTAGGGGCTTGAGTTTTATCTCTAGGAGATGTAGCAAGACTTTCAAAAATAGCAGTAAAAAAATGAGACTAGCAAGCAAAACTAGGTAAATTCAAAAGAAAATCATCAAAGCTTTGAGATACTCCGCGGTTTCACCCACGTTAATTTGAGGAAAACCCTACAAAATATATTTATTTAGGGACGACAGTTTTGATGTGTATGGTTCTAAATCTAGAATAGAAGTCCGTCAAAACCATAATGAAAATACAAATCAGAATATACAGTTTGAAATTTATAAAAATAATTACATTAGAATACAAAATATTATAACAGTTACAATAAGTATAGGCCATAGATAAGCAATGGTGCGTTACCTAAACTGGCGAAAGTTTGAGTAAATTGTATCTTAAAATTGTAGCATTTTTTTTGTAGCAATTCTTTTGTGTTTAATATTTTGATGGTATTTGAACAATGTAATAAGGTAAACACAAGTAGGTATATATTGTATGTTCTGGACCACTTCGTTCTTTCGCAATGAGCGAGCACGTGCTCGCTCGCGAAATCACTCCGATGGTCCAGACCATACAATATATACCAATCAAAATGATTCACTTGTCGGATCGATCATGCAAAAACAATTATCGCTCGCAAAATCATTCCAGTGGTCCAGGCCCTGGACCACACAATCAAAAAGATTCATTTGTCGGATCGATCATTTGTCAGATCAATTACAAAAGATTTATCTGTGGAATGATAATACAGCGAAATCCATACCATGAAACGATTAGACGTCTGGTAGTTGTCATGTTTTGACTTAAAAATAAATGTAACTAACGAAATAGCACACTACTGACTTGACACGTGCATCATGAAGTTTGTTAAACAGTCACAATCGTTAAATATTGATAATGTTTTTGTCGAAGTAAAAAATACCATGTCACGTCATGGAAGGCTTCTACCTAGCACTGTACGATGCATCATTTGTGGACCGTCGAGCTGTGGGAAAACAAATTTGATGATTGGACTACTTTTGCACGAAAACGGGTTACATTATCGAAATGTGTATGTTTATTCTAAAACATTACAACAACCAAAATATGTGTTTTTAGAAAAGGTTTTGGAACGAGTTCCAAATGTTTTATTTGAAAAGTATCGTGATAAAGATGAAGTTTTAAGTCTACAAGATGCTAAACCCTACTCCGTGATTGTATTTGACGACGTTGCATGTGAAAATCAGAATAACATACGAGATTACTTTGCAATGGGCAGACACAAATATATTGATTGTTTTTATCTCAACCAAACATATAGTAAAATCCCTAAACAGTTAGTGAGAGATAACGCGAATTTAATTATACTTTTTAAACAAGATGAAACCAATATGAAACATGTTTATGATGAGCACGTTAATACAGACATGACGTGGGGTCAATTTCGCGAAATGTGTTCAAAGATTTGGATCAATCCTTACAATTATTTGGTTATAAACAAGGATTGTACTAAAAATAATGGTTGCTATAGAAACAAATTAGACACTTTTGTGGTGTTCGACTAACAAAGAACATAAATAATACCTTTAAATAGAGGAACGCATGTTTTAAACTTCATTCGTTATCGGATGCTAAATCATTAACGACTCGTCCGGTTATAATGGAAAAATCATTAAAAAGACGAATTGTTGATGCTGCAGAAGCAGTTAAGAAAAAGGTGCGAAAAATGAGAAATGTCGAAATTGAAAATAAACGTGCATTGGAAACCGTGTTCAAGCCGGTCACAGAACCTCTTGCTCAATTTACGAAAGCTAATGAAAAAGCAACAAAACAAAAGCTGATTGAAAAATCTGAAGGCAACACCAGCCATAACACCGGTACTGTTAAAGACACCAAGGATGAGAGCAGTGATAATTATTATACAGATAATTCAGAATCTGATTTAGACACAGACCCCTCAGTTTCATCCGTTATTGATACAACTCTCGATGATAAAAATACCTCGTCATGGTCTGTGTCTTCAGAGGCGTTAGATGATGTTGTATTTGGTGTTAGATCAGAAAAAGGAAAACTTATGTTAGGTTCATCTCCTATAACGATCGGTGATCGATTTATATCTGTAGCTGGACATAAGTACGCTACCACTCCTGGCTTAAAACAATTGTTGCTTAAAAAAGATATCGATTTAAAATTAATTACGGATAGCGACATGAAAAATTACAAAACTATGTTAATGAACACAAACGCTCACCGTCGAGATTACGATTCAAAAAAACCCATCAAAAGTAATAAAGGACAAAAATACGTCCAAATCATTAGACCTCTGTTTAATATAAAACAAACGAAAGGAGAAGGCTTACCGTCAATGAAAAAAATACGAAACGATGTCGACTTAGTATACTGGGACGATCCTAATGAATTGGTGGAACGATTAAAACTATTGATAGCATCACGAGAAGCTGGTAACACCGGAGTTGACAATGAAATCATTTCTATCATAGAAGAATTGCGTGAAAGTGGACTCATTAATGCCTAAATAAAATAAATATGTGCATTACTAACGATTAGTTTCATTTTATATTTAGCCTCCCTAAGTAGCAGGTCCTACCTTAAAATATGAGTATAGACAAATTTGGTCATCATATTCATAAAAGAATACGTTTGTCAGAGTTTACATTTAATGACAAGGTGTTAATGAAATCTGAAAATGGTGATTATGATCTAAAAACAGCTAGACTAAGAGGCATCAAATTTCCTATAGAAGCATACGATGCGGTTAATAAAGAGTATGTCGATCAATTACATGATATGATTATAAAAGAATTCAATAACCATGTTGAAAATATGCGTTCACAAATTATAATTGACATTACAAATACCGTTACATCTACTTTAAAAGCATACAATGCTTTGTTGAGATCTCATAATGGAGATTATGATTTACAAACAGCTAGACTGAGAGGCATCAAACATCCAGTAGAAGCAGATGATGCTGTTAACAAGGAGTATGTAGACCAACTAAACACCAAGATGTTTAAAGAATTCAATGGCCTTATTGACAGCTTACGTTCTCAAATTGATGAGTCTACTTTAAAAGCAACGTCTTTAGGGTTAGTAAATCAGTTGGAAGAGAAACTTTACAAGAACGGGGTGGACAACTAGATTTAAAGTGCATTACAAAATGACAAAACAGGAAGTAGTCAATGAAATCCACAAAGCCGCTCGAAAAAACTTTACAAGACGTCCTGTTTTTCTTAAGGGAATCGATGATTTGTGGCAAGCCGATTTGATAGATATGCAATCTCTTCGAAAATATAACAACAACAATAAATATATCCTTATAGTAATAGATTGCTTTACAAAGTATGCCTGGGCTGAACCGTTGAAATCAAAGAAAAAACTTGATGTAACTCAAGCTTTTAAACATATTTTAATCCGAAGCCAAAGAAGGCCGTACAATTTGCAAACCGATATGGGGAACGAGTTCTACAACGATTCGTTTCAAAAGCTTATGAAGACGAATAAAATTACCCATTATTCGACGTTTTCTATAAAAAAAGCTTCAATTGTTG